>JALPQI010013102.1:0-41829 GCA_025490895.1 Thaumatotibia leucotreta
CTCACAGCTCCGCTCCGCTCCGCGTCAGAGGAGCCGCACCATATAAGGGCAACTCATTGCGCCTATATTTTTTTATTAGCCCCCTTTTTGTACCTACTGCGAAGCTGGTAGGTCAGAATATATCGGAGTTTTGATGGCTTTTTTCTTGTTACAGAGCCAGACCTGATGCAGACGTGACAACAGACATCATGCACCAATGCTCGCTCTTCATACTTACGCTCCTCTGTGTATCAGTCAAAGGTTAGTGTTGCATTTCTAGCTAATTACCGGCATTTTTAAGTAAATGGGTCAAACTCAAAATTTAACATGAAGTCTTTCCGGTGGTTATTTTAAAAGTTAAGGTCTGTGTTGTGAGAGTTAATTTTCTTATTAAACCCTTATTGTCATTTAAAGGCACTCCTCTCCTATTGAATTGTATGATAAAAATCACGACTACACTCCTACCAGTTGCTTACTAGTTTCTTGCAACAGGAAAGAGGGGCTCTACAGTTCAGCTGAACCACGCACTTTTTCTTTCCTGTGGTCGATAGTTAACAGCCTGTGGACAGGTAGTAATGATTTTTATCATACAACGCAATGAAAAAGAAGTACGTCTTAATGAAGATAAGGCTTTCATAAGAAAATCAAGCTTTATACGCCTCAACTTTTAGATTGTCCACCGGAAAGACTCCGAACATGGGTTTGCGTTTGACCCATATACCCTAATTAGAGTATGATTAAAAAAACTTTAATTGCTGTCAGGTTCTTAATGACAATTAAGTACGATATGCAGTGGTCGGATATCCCGGTGTAACACCAGGGGATACCAAGTAGAAAAGTTAATATGGATATGACCTAAATTCCCGGGTATAGTTTGAAAACAAAAATATAGATCTGATAGGTATACTTAAAAAGGCAGCTCAAATTGCGAACATAAATGAAATCTTTGGGCGTTTTCATAAACCGTTGTTCAAAACACTTTTTTTTAATTCGGACAAGTTTGGGCTTGTTCGACTCAGGATCACGAGCTCTTTTAATTCTGATAGGTGAAAAAAACTGTCCCACAATTTTCGTACATTTTTAATTTCTTCCATTACGCTATCGCCATACAAAGTCTATAAAAACGATGGCGTAATGGAAAAAAAAAACATTTTTGTACACTTTTTTTCTCCTAGTAGGATTGAAAGAGCTCATGATCCTAAGTCGAACAATCCCAAACTTGTCCGAATTAAAAAAAAATGTTTTGAACAACGGTTTGTCTGCATAGGTATGTCAAGTCTTCATGCTTAAAAATGTTTGATTTTATGTTACATACACGAGGATGTTTAATCCGTAACCAGGTATATTTTTTCTAACTTAGTAATTGATGACCTCAGGAAGACCATGTACCATTCAGTGGTTATTGGATACAATTTTTCTTTAACTTTAATTAATAAAATTAATAAAATTTTGAGGTATCTGCGGGAGACCTCACCTAAAATGTTTAATTTAGGCTGGGTATGGATATTGTTTTAATCCTGATCACGGATTAAAATAATCGTGTATTATATGATATTTCTGTTTTTTTTTTACGTTCGCAATTTCTAGAAGTGGAACCTATTGTGCCTTAGTAAAGAGCTTCTATTTTTAAAGCTGAACTCTTTTATTTAAAAATATTCATACCAAAAGCCTATTTGGTACTAAGGTCAATATTAAACAAAATTTATAATCTATCTTTTAAAATAATTGTCGAAATCGCATAATAATAAACGCTTGTATGTACATTGTACATGCACTTATTTTGCGTTACTAAATATTACTAAACTTTACTGGATGTAATTTTGTGGAATCCCGTGGTATATCCATATTAGTATAATATTTGAGGTCATTCACCCCTTGTTGCACCGGGATATCCGACCACTGACGATATGTTTAGGAATTTGAACTTTATCCGGGTTTTTATGTTATAATGTAGCTTATAGTTTAAAATTAAATAAGTCGCCTGGTACCCACATCACAAGCCTTAATTGCGCTTACCGTGGGACTAGTTAGGTTGATTTGTGTAGATGTCCCAAGATACTTATTCATTTAATGTCCTCGCCGGGATTCGAAGTGTTCGAACCCGGAACCTCCAGCTTTGTAGGCAAGGTTACTACCAACTAAAACTGACGAAATATTTTGTATTTATTATCGTATCCCAAGCTAACCTAACCCAGTTGGCAATGAAAGTTGGCAAATTATGGTAAATTAAAAGTAAATTGGGTAATTGGCTGGTGGATGATCTGCGAAAAGTTGGACGACGAGTGATACTCGGCAAAATTAAATTCTGCAAAATGGCAATAGATTCTGACCAACCAAATTTTGTTGACAGTTATGTCCATGCGGTATCACTCTCGGTATATGATTAAAAGATGAGCAAGATTTGTGGTGTTAATATTTTGATTATTTTATTTTAGTTCTCACGTGTTCCTATAAATGTCATTAAATGGTTGTTATTCAGGTTTTATTAAAACCTTAATATCATGAAAAGAGAAAGAACCATTATTTATAATTTAAATTATTTTATTTAGACTGAATTTGAATTCACTTGATGTCAATAGTTTCTTGTGAGAATTAAGTGTGTAAATAGAATAGAATAGATTAGAATATACGAGTATTTAATGCACAAACAACACCATAATTAAAAATAGATCTTACGAGCTAACAATTACATGATAAAACATAAGAATACAATTATCACAAAAACATAGAGACAAATTAAATAGGTGCCGCTGCAGTTGCTGCAATCGGACACCACTCAGCATAATGCTATGATAAATATAATATAATTAAATTAAATGTTTTTCGTTCATTTTACCTGAGGGCACGTAACGTCAATTGAATTACATTTTTAATTTAATTTCGTAGGTTTCCTATGTGTGCACTGAAAATCAAATTTATATTATTTTAGTATCAACATTCTTAATTCCCGTAGGTAACACAAAGTGCACAAAATATCCCAAGGTTTTTTGAATTTCCCCAAAAAAGCTTAGTCAAATTTCAGTGATCACACTACCCACACAGATTGTGAGTACCTAAACAAGTTTCTCTTTCTTACAGATATATCAGGAAGCTGGGAGGAATGGTGGACGTACGATGGCATCTCTGGTAAGTACACTTAAGTTTCTCACCACACAGCCTCATATCCAGTCTAAAACCTAAATTATTCCTAACCTAAAACTTTCCTGTAATTACAACACCGAACAATCAAACGACAGCCATATCAATTCTCATTCATTCCCTTAATCACGTACACTCGAAAAACTACGACACGGCACGGTAATGACGGAGGGTAATGACGAAGATACCATCTTAATGACGCGCCCGTATCATTTGTATCGGGTAGTGTCCGACCCGGGCGACATTTATCTACACAGTCAAAGGACATCGAAATCTGATGACATGGTAATGACTGTGTCGTGGGATTAACTTTGTAAGGCTCGTCCAATTTTAGATAATGTCGAGCTCTTGCTACCATAAAATAAATGAAAAATATTATAAAATAAAAACACAGTAATGCTACGGGTATATGTACATAGTGTACATACCTTTATTATATTAGGTATTTTTAAATGAAAGAAAAAACAAAAACATTTATTTGTGACACAACATTAAACATAAATGCAACCAGCGCTCGTCTTCCATTGGAGCCATTATTGAGGTCACGGTTGGTAACATAAATTAAAACTAATCGCAAGTCAGCAACCCGTTTAACACTATTAATAAAAAAATAAATAATAATAATAAACATTGCGACTGAACACGTCTCGTACCCGACATAGACAGACATATAATATTTTATATGGTACAGTTATGACTACATCACAAAATAATGAAAACTATTTATACACTTGCCGATGATTCATAAATAATACGTTGTATCCATTATAAAACCCATTTGTTAAGTGCATTTTCAGATATGTGTCCTAAAAATATTATTTGTCCTGCACTAAATACGATATTCGTAGCATAAGTTTCATGGACATTTTAAAATCTTTGATCAATTCATTTGTATTTTTACATTCATCAAACTAAAATACGGATCTTTAAATAAAAAAGCGACCAAGAGAATGACGAATTATGCTTAGTGAAGGGTTCCGTAGTTAATCACTCATCACGATACTTAGATTTCAAATTTCTAAGTGCGCTTGCGTGCGGAACTTACAGAGTGAACGCTATGAAGTGTTACCAAGTAGATTTTATTAAGTCTAGTGTCAAAGTAATTGCGGCTTATTATCGAAAATATGTTGTGGACACCGCATTGAAGTCTTAGGCACGCAAACATTTGGGTTGTAGACTGCAAACGTAAGAACGAGACTGAGCTTTTCGGCTTACAAAGCTCGTAAGAACCAAAAAACGCTGAAAACCGAATTTCTCGTGTCAACGGTTCAGTGAGTTTCGGACTTTTTATTTGGTCTATTTTGAAGAGAAAGGTGAGAGAAATTAAACATGCTAGTATAAAATGCAATCAAGAAAGCGAGTTATTCACTGGCACATACCACTACCACAGGATCACAAACGTGCTGCGAGCAAATATTTTTTACCATTTGAATACCATAGTCAAGGCAAAAGGTAGTCAGTCATATTGACTAAAAGTCAATTTAATCACGAACTGTTGTATTCTTTCTCTTATTTGTTCTTACTTGTAGTAATACATTATTGCAACTAAAAAATCGCAGTCCTTTGAAATTGGTAACACTTCATACCGTTCACCCAGTACCTACTTTCACCAAAAGATATGCCTTTAAACATCCCAGGGCAGTATGTATAATGATTCCCTGGTGCTGTGGGGTGAACTACACTGGGGAAACCGGCCGGAACATATCCACAGGACTATTTGAGCCTATGATTAGTCTTAGATATCGTGACAGCAAGAGCACTGCGGTGACAGAACGCGTAGATATTGGATTTGACACACTACATATTATTTATTAGCTTGAAACTTACGAGTATTTGCAAGATAAAAGTTAATTGTGCCTCGGAAAATACGGGAAGCTATCAATATTAGTCGTCATCCGAATTTGAATCGTAATTGTGTGGCAATGGTCGGAATACGGTTTCAAAATATACAGTATATAGTATGGTGGAAATGGTAAAGTGGTAAAGGTCGCCAAACCTACTTTCTGTACTTTGACCAATTTGGCTGCAAAATACTGAAGTTAAGCAATTTTTGACGGTATTTTCCCATTACTTAAGAGTTTTTTGTAATGATTCGTATGTCTACGAAACCCAAAAAATCAAAGCCATGTGAAAACTTAACACGAAACAATTAGATTACACACCAAAACCCAGCAGTATAATTTACGCCAGCCTAATTACACACTATCTCCAATCTACCTCTAATAACACTCTAAATTTGTACCAAAAGTAGAGTATTTTCATTATTTTCACATGCTTTTATCACCTTTAGTTTTATACAGCAGGGTAATTATCCTGCCACATATTTTATTTATTTGGCCTACAAAAATGTAACGGTAATGACGGTACCCTGGTAATGACGCACCCTACTAACATTACGTACGTTTCAATGCACTGCGATGGCCAAATTTGCGGTCCCAGATTCCTATTGAATTGGATAGTGTATTAGGTGCGGTTGGATAGCCATTCTGTTTGACTAGCGAGAGTAATTTTGGTACGTCATCGTTTTAAATATGCCCGTTCAGCGGAATTCGTTTTAATGTTAATTCAGTTGTAAAATGTGGGGTTTAGTGGAACATAGTTTTTGTCGACGCAGGAGTTGGAATGGAATTTGTTATGAAGCTTGAACTAATGAGTTCATATCCAAAAATATTGAACATTATCGTGAAATTGAACATTATGTGATAATTGATTTGTGAAGACGGAATATTATAATGTGTGAATAACCACCAAAATGTGTTTTCTTAGTACTGACTTATATCTAGAGTCATATGACAAAAAACCATTTTTTATTGGATGTAATAATCGAATTTACGATGTTATAATTAATTGCATAATATTATTTGCAGCAGTATTTTCTACGACAAATGATAGTCGCTTATTATGTGACCAGGAGTGTGTGACAAATCGTTGAACGTTGTAAAATAATTTCTAAAAGTATTATTTTTATGTCCTTTATTTAAATATTCTCTTAGGCTAGATTGTTATAATATGGTTATAAAAGTAAAATACAATACAACATACAAAAACAATATAAAATATAAACACATTATAAAAACCTAACCTAGGGTGCCGCCGGCAACGGGGCGGGCCCAAGCTGCCGGTGGTTAAGGTCGCAGAGAGAGGAACCGACGGACTATCCGGGCCGTGTCCAGTATTATTATTATTATTAATCTGGAATTACTTCTGTGAGTTTTTTACGTAAGTTGTATGGACGGAGCTCTTATTAAAGGAATGAGAAGTCAATAATGCTCACGGATATAAGTCTGGCCTAAAGCATGCCTCAAAATTATTTTTCACTGCACCCCTAGATAAAAATTGGGTAGGTACCATTATGTAGGTTAAGCATCGTTGGCAATCGATGTTTCAAACTTCACTACGAACTAACTTTTCCATTCAACTGTTACTTATCTTGAGATCTCTTGCGTGCGTTTTAAAATAGCAGGTGGAAGCATATGTACACCAAGTCCGTTTATAAAACCTATATAACCTCGTAATGCAAGTGAAATCGCAACCAAGTGTCCTACAAAAAGGACATTTTATTTTTAATTTCGGGACCTACAAAATAAAATTAAAATTTCTTTCAAAAATATATGCGTAAATAAATTCGTTTGGGGTAAAAATAGGACGTGGGACCTTACGAGCTTAAGAGGAAACGGGAGATGTAAGCCTTTTGTAAAATAGTTATTTGTATAAACTATTACTGTCACTGTACACGACCTAGAGCTCTGAAACAGTAAGAAAAAGACAACTGCAGCTTTGTCTGATGGTAACTACATAAGTTTTTTCGAAACCAAAGTTTTGTCTTCTGTTTCTTCTTTCAAAAATAGACCAATATTATTATTTTTTTGATAGTATACGAGATATGGGTGGTCCAAACCTTGACGTCAAAAAATTTTTTTTAGATTCCTCACGTCATGAGCTATCAGAATATACCCCATGTATGTTAGCCGATTTTTTGTAGTTTTCGAGTTATGAATTTTTGAAAATTTTTTTTTTAGAAATTCTGGAATGAAGAAATTTATTAATAAAAAAAAAGTTCTGGGTTTTTTAACTAGTTTCTTTTTGTAAAAGTATTACTACAAATAAAGCATTTACTGACAAAAAAATTAGCGTCCTCACTTTGATACAAGTAGGATAAAAAATACTAAATTCAAAATTTTACGCTAAAAATGCATCAAAATAGCATTCATGTACGTAAATAAAAAAATAAAACATATACCAAGGAATGTTCGTATTCTAAAGACCGCCCTAGACCTTGAGCCTTCGTAAAAGCAAAAAAAAGTGATACTTAATGATGAGGATTTTTCGGAGTAGTCGGTCAAGTAAACTTAAAAAAGCTTAAAATTTTAAAGTAGTAAAAAATGACTTGAATAACTACACAAATTGAGTTTTCGTGGTATTTTCTGTCTTTGTTTATTGATAAGAACAACAAAACAGACGAAATTTTATTTTATTTTTAAATTAAAAATTTAGAAGCTTTTTTTTTAAGTTTATTTGACCGACTACTCCGAAAAATCCTCATCATTAAGTATCACTTTTTTTTTGCTTTTACGAAGTCTCAAGGTCTAAGGCGGTCTTTAGAATACGAAAATTCCTTGGGGTATGTTTTATTTTTTTATTTACGTATATTAATGCTATTTTGATGCGTTCTTAGCGTAAAATTTTGAATTCAGTATTTTTTATCCTACTTGTATCAAAGTGAGGACGCTAATTTTTTTGTCAGTAAATGCTTTATTTGTAGTAATACTTTTACAAAAAGAAACTAGTTAAAAAACCCAAAACTTTTATGTTTATCAATAAATTTCTTCATTCCAGAATTTCTCAAAAAAAATTTTCAAAAATTCATTACTCGAAAACTACAAAAAATCGGCTAACATACATGGGGTGTATTCTGATAGCTCATGACGTGAGGAATCTAAAAAAAATTTTTTGACGTCAAGGTTTGGACCACCCTGTATTTATAAGTGTCTGAAAACGCATTTAATATGTGGCGTTTTTCTGGTCATAAAGAAGCTTGTTCCTGTCACCAGAAAAGTAATCAAGGTTTTTAATATTTTCATATATTCCATCGCATGTCAAAGTATTTTTTAGGCATACACAAATCAGATAAATAGGCACCAGACTTTATAATGTACCCATGAGGAAAGAGACATTTTTTAACAGCGGATTTCTGACCAAATTTGAAGTAAAAATGTCGTTTGCCGGATTCTATCTACATAAAGAAAATGTCTTCTGTCCCACTTAATTGACAGACACCAAATGGACAAAGAAATCTTTAATAAAAACTTAAAAGTGCATTTTGTGATCGTTTAATTAGTAAGATAGGTACTATTTTGTGTTAAAATTTACTAAAAAACGAAGATAACATTTCTTACTTCTTTTAGCCACAGGAATATCGTCCATTAAATACAAAAGCGACACAAGTCAAAAATTTACTTTTTACAGGGGAGCTGTTTAAAGATTTTGTATTCATTTTTTGTTCACAAAATTTTTGTACAGCATTAATATTATATGTGTTATATATCAATTTGTAGGCATTTTAACCCTCTTTTGATGTGTTTGGTTATTAAAAAGTAATATGTGCTGTGCAAGCTTTTATGAGCGTATACGTCCGTTTTGCATAAAACAATAACATTAACTCTGATATATTTTTTTTCCATCAAAGGCCACAAATACAAAAAATAAGCAGTTATTTCATTTAAATCATACATAAAATTATTTTTTAAGCATTGAAATACTGTTTTTTAACAAAACTGAACCAGACAAAACATTTTCTTACTGTTTTTTTACTTACATATTGTCAGAACATGTTTATAGGTACCGTAAACCGGGGTTACTTTGATTAATTTTAACTTTGGTTACATATGTTGATGAATTTAAGGGACGTACTAGTTTAAAATTCAGATATAATTATCGGTTTTCTTCAAGAATCAACCTGCTATATAACAAAATGACCTTAACCTTTAGTTAATAAATATAAAATAAATACAACGCGATCAAAGTTATATTGTTGAGAATGGAATTTACTTTGATACCACTTATTTTTACTATTAACCGGAAATAGCCCACCTAAAAGCACGTAAATAATAAAAATCGGTTAAGTACATCTTTAGTTATTTGTTTTTTCTATGTGTATTGTATTTGTGTGGTGGTTACTATGATCCCATACTAAATGATCCAAATTGATATGTTTTGACGGTTTACTAGTTTTTTCATTAGAATTGATGCAAGAACTTAATTTTTGCCGATACAAAAGTATATCTTTCAATATTTAATTGCAGAGATAATAAGTCTTTCCTAAAAATCTACTTATGATTAGTAATAATGTAACATTTTATTTTTCTAGACTACATGACAGTTCAGCGCTAGTACTTGGGTAATTACCTATGTAGTGAAGCAATAGGCATGATGACTGTCAAGTCAAATCAACATCTTTTTTCGATTTTTGAAAGATTTACATGAAATACACAAAAGTAACGTCACGTTTGTATACGTATACTACACTTATATTAAATAAAAGTTCTGTACAATAATTACTGCAGTCTATATTTAAGTAATTTATTCGTGTATGATGCCGTGCATAATGTCTAATAATTTATTTTAAATACAGTCATCATCCCTATGTTGGCTGGCATCCCCAAATGTGAAAAAATAAATACTACTAATATAAGTTTTTAGATTTGTTAAAACATACAACGGGGTTAGATCTTTGTTTGTTTTACTTGTATTGTATACAAATAATATAATAGGAAAGTATGACAAATACTTAATAATCCGAAGTATATGCCATTATTGTTTCTTCGTAGTCGCAATTATAGGTACACAAAATTCACAGTCATCTTCCACACAATCTCTAATATACTTTTAAGTATAACGAACCCAATACAAAGTACCACGTTTTACAATTACTGTTTTTATAAGATGTATTGTATTTTTTAAGATTTCATGCAAAAGATACTCAATTATTCAATCTGGTACATTTATGAATTTTAATATTATGCCGAATTAAAAACGGTTGTAAATGCAACAATGTTTTTTGAAACGTACTATGATGTGTACATTTTTGAATCTTAACTGCCGCATTCCGTATTGCAGCTCCTTTGTTTATAAAGAAATCTAAACCATACATATTTACTTTATTCAAAACAGCATCATGTATAAATATGGCTCCTGTGATTGATGCATTCGAATATATTTTTAATTCAAAAAGGTTGCAAATCCTAATACGGCAGTTTTGATGAATGAAAAATCAAATTAAGAGGATATTTTAAAATTAAAGCTGCCACATTCCGTTTTGCGACTCCTTTTTATATAAAGATACGTAATATTTACGTATTTATTTTATTCAAAATGGCCACATCTACAAATATGGCACTTTACCTTACATATTTTTTATCGTAATCACTTATTTTTTCGTTTCATGGCACTTTTTCACAAAAATGTCGTGCGTTTTGGTCGACGGTCGAGTCGCAACTGACAAAATGGCAGTTTAGCACTGAAATTAGTCTCGAAAGAGAGATAGTGCAAAAAGGGCATCTGCATAATTTTGATACTTACTAACGTCAAATCGACAGGTGTCTTAGTGTCACGTAAAATATTAGTGCTTATAATGTCGTTTTTGCAATAAAATCATTTTTCACGGTTTTTGAGTTGTGTCGCTTTTGTATTTAATGGACGTATGTTGTTAAAATGTTTCCCATTTCTTATGGGCACCTTGTGTAATAGGCTTTCGTTTCAGGTCCCGGTTTTTGGGGTCTAATCAACCCCCAATGGAGCATGTGCAACAAGGGTCGAAGACAGAGCCCTGTGAATATAGAGCCTGATAAGCTACTTTTTGACCCTTGGCTGAGGGACATTCAATTCGACAAGCATAAGGTATGTAAGATTCATTATATTATATTGCTTTCGATACTGACGATATCAGCAATTTTGTATTCACTTAGGGGGCTAAGTCAATACAAAATTGCTGATATCGTCAGTAGTACCTAACTCATATAAACGTCTGCTAATGTATCGTCTGTCGATTTCGGTCTTATCAATGTATTTAAAAGACGGAAATAGACAAGCGATACTTATCGGAATCATAAAAAGTAAGTAAACGTTTATGAATAAGTAAAAGGGTTAGAAGATCACATTCTAAGTATGATAACTCTCACTCTAAATTGAGAGAGAAATGCGTCCGAAAACAAATTTGAGACCCCGGCCAATCGATGTTTTTTAACACCAACATTGAACAAAAATCCGACAGTAAGTTAAAACATGAATTTACTTTTACACCAAAGAGAAAATACGAAAAACTGTAACTGGATAAATCAAAAGCGTTCTGATTCGGCTATACTGACTATTCGTAAGAAAGTATGTCCCGTGGGATTCGTATGGAATTCTGCTTTTTAATTTAGCCATGGAGAGTGCACAATATAAAGTGCATACGGGCTACTAAATGTGACTATTTATTTCAGCCATTAAAAGCAGGTGGATTTTACGATTCGTCGTAAAATAGCTTTTTTTATTTCGTTTACGGTTGAATGGGATTATTACACTTAACTACCTACTAGTATTAAAGCCTCAGTAAGAAAATAAAACTTAATTGTAGAGTGAGATAACTTAATTATTAATAATTATTATAAAAATATACTGCTTACATAAATCGACCTTGTCCCACGACACCGTACGACGTAAATACCAAGTGACAATACACATAATATTTAGATACTTAAAATAAATATACACACTACTACTAAATTGACACTACGACCAAGAAACAAAATACACGTATGCCCTCGCCAGGATTCAAAGATTCGAACCCTGAACTCGGCTGTGAAGGTTGACTTATAAACATAATATTATAATACTATGTATATTATATTAACTGTCATGCTATTTGTTTCATTATTATTTAGTGACTACATACTGCCCTCATCTTTTGTCTTAGCTTAAACAGATTTGTTAACCATTACAAAGCAATAGAACAAAAAAAAAAAGAAAAAAAAAAGTAAATTACTAATGTAGGAACTCGTTAAATTTATTGTGTTTTTAGTATCCCAAAATAACCAAAATCACCTTACCTAACACTAAATATATTTATTTGAAAGTTTCTGACTGTATTGTCAGATAGAGATGTTTTGTTTGATTAGATATAACATGAAATGACCCACCAAACTCAAATAGACTAGTTTAGACACTAGCCTAAATCTCACTCGCAAGAACGAAATTGCCAATAAAAAATGCAAGGAGCACTGTGCTGCCAATCTAGCTCTAACAAAACACTAACACACGAAATCAGACTCCATTCCAGCCTCAATAGTAAATAGTTTAGAGACCATAATCCCTTGGCGTGGCTAGCTAATGAATATTGTAACGGCTCAGTTCATGCAGAATTATTCATTTAGAGTGAATTACGGATAATTCTATGGAAATGTATGCGAGCGATAGCCTATCGGGCTGGATATCGAAGCGTTTTTGCAACATACACTGTTGGATTAGCACGGCTTACGATATATTCTCGATCGGGGTTGATACACCGGAACATGACTTTAGGAAAAACGTTGTTTTCGGAGTTTTGAAACAAAAAGACGTGTATTGAAGGAAAAAGTGTACAGCCTGCCAAAGAAGAAATTAATAGGAACCCTAGCGTCTGTGAACTGTTTTACAGTTGGCGACTATTGAGTGATTTTTATTCGAGAAAAAGAAGTGTTGACATAATAAAAAAAAAAAGTTCCACTAATCTTTTCAGGCTGTAAGTAGGTTTTTAAATGAATACTACAAAACCAAAAATATGAATCCATATTTGTTTTGTTTTATGTTTGTTCTTACCGCGACAGCTACGTTTTTTTTCACTAAATAGGAGTTAAAGAAATTAACAACGACGCGATAAAGAGCTAGGCCGATATGAAACCCTGAGAACCCTGGCAACTGTCAGTTCATAACATTATCAGATCTGTCGACAATGTTACTTTTTGACTCAATGAGAACTGTAAAGGCAGGTGAGAGTCATAGATTGCACCACCACTGGTGTTCAGCAGAATTTCAATGAACCATCTGTACGTAGTACCATTGTTTATTCCGTGCAAAGGGTAGAACCATTGCCAGAAGACCATAACATTATTTCTTCACAAATCTCAAACTATTTTCGGACAAGTTTCTGAAACAAAAGATGTTCATTCCTTTGAAGAATAACCAAAATCAAGCTCACATTTCTAAATTGAAATTACGGTAGTGTGAATCTATGGTACGGATAGTCTAATGTTGGATGCAGGTAATCCGTGAAAAGCGAGGATTACTACCGCGGCCGATTGGCCCTATCTCTTTGCGTTTCGTACCACACAAATAACTGACCAAATTTAAGCCGTGTCACCACGGCATAAAGTCTATTCATGGTCATATCATTGTGCTTAAACCACAGGTAAATTCGCCTATTTACTCTACTCAGATTTATCTGCTTGTGTCCACAAATGAGGATTTTGTAATTTGGATTTGAGGTGGATTCGTGGACAAACTAACGCATAAACCTCGGATTTGATATAATTTGGAGCACGGTTTCACGCGACAGAATTTAAAATTTCTTTCAGAGTATTAGGTAGTAGGTACATTTGCTTTTGTATGCATTGTTGACTATTTGTCGTGTGGATGGACCGGATCGATTACCGCTAGTTACCATTGAATTTAGCTTCTATTCATCAACATCATCATCATATCAGCCGAAAGACGACTGCTGCTGAACATTGCGATCCCCCCAAAGATTGCCACAATGACTGGCTCTGCGCCACCTACATCCAGCGAACTCCTGCGACCTTCACCAAGTCATTGGTCTACCTTGTGGGCGGCCGACCCACGCTGCGCCTTCCTGTACGGGTCATTGTTATCGTCTTTTCGGTGGACATAGCTAAAGTTAACGAATACCTGTACTAATTTTGGGATTAAACAATTGACGGTACAACTAGGTTCACCAGTCTACATCCCTATGCAATAAAATCGCAACAAAGATTTATACAAGCTTTTAACTTTTGACCACTGAGTGGACAATTTTTGTTTTTTTCGACTGATAACTCTACGCGGCCGCCACTCGAGCTTCTATTTAGCCACAGTATGAATATTATCCGTTTCTAAAATACCCGACAGATTTTGTAAGTACAGTTCGATCTTTACTGGCCACGATGGCTTACCTCATATTTATGGATCATAAAGCCGCAAGTCATATCAATCAATGGTCGCACCTTGATTAAATCCGGAAAGTTGCGCTTTGAGTGGGATGACGTATTGCTGGTTGACACGCGAACGATGAGTTACTTCGACTAGATAAGCTGCATAACATCACGCCATTTAGCAAGGATCATGGTTCCGAAGAAGTTTTGCCTGATGTTTAGTTTGACTTTCTGTTTATCGGAAAGCTCTTTGGTAAGTAATCGAATTTTCAAAAGGATCTAAAACCAGTTCAACTGTAGTTTAATAACGTAGAGCTTTTTCCAAGAAAAGTCTACTGATGGACAGTAAAGTTTTAACATAATATGTTTGAAGTGGATGAATTTTCTCGATGACGGAGGGCACAAAATCTATTGTTCCTTTTGAACATAAGTATATCTTGTAATTTACACAGTAATAAACAGTTACATTTTTAAAACGGTTATCGTTGCGCATTTGCCTCTTTTGACGTAGGTAATAAGTGTCGATATGGTAGCTTTACCATCAGGCACTATACACCACATACAATATAACTACTAACGGACATTGAACAAAATGATAAAAAAAATGTCGATACAAATTCTGGTTTTCTAATTTATATCCGCGGATTATTTCAGCCCGCTAGTTCGTGTTATTCAGCCAATGGCTGCTATCATTCATAACAAAGCCAAATTAAAGTTAACAGAGGCCGTGATAGTGGCTTTTAAAATTCAACGCGCTTTTAATGGGAATCTGAATTAGTTTTCCGAGCTGATTACATTTAGGGGCTTATTTTAATCTAGTGTGATTAATGCTCGGGACGGGCTTTTCAACGGTGATAGTAATTTTCAGCGCTAATGACTGTGCACTATTGTTTCTAGCAAGGTTTTGGCATTTGTCGCATTGATTAAAACTGGTTTGCAATTGGCTAATGCTGAGTTATTTTTCATTGTAAGTACGTAGGTTTTGTAAATAATTGGCACAAAAGTATGTTCCGCGAGATAGATTATCCTTATTTATTAATACACTTAGTAAAAGGCGGGAAGTCTCACAGCGACGGTTACACCAATCACGTACTACGCCTACTGGTTGGTAAGTGCGAGAGTGTCGTATATTACATTCACTATCAGATATCTCGTAGCGTCTGGAGCGTTCAAAAATATCTGAACACACCTTTATTGCCATAGCGATAGAGGCGTGTTCAGATATTTCTGGGCGCTCCTGGCGCTAAGGTATTGGTATCTGATGGCGACTGTACAAAAAAGAAAAAGAACGCCTTCTTGAGCAACGCAATAATATAAAAGTGATACTTATCTACTGGTTGTATTACGAATATTATACTCAAGGGCGAGTGGTTTACATCCGGAGGTATCATCAAATCGCCTTACAAATTCGCTACTGGTTTACTCTAAAGCTATCGTCTACATAAGTATGATTTAAACTGACAGTATGGTTCTTTTCATCAGGTCAGCGGAGTCCTTCAGAACACGGGCCAGTCTCTCGTCTTCCGGGTCGAAAAGGACTCAAAGCACCAGGTCAACATAAGCGGAGGGCCACTTTCTTACCGCTACCAGTTCGAGGAGATATACTTCCACTATGGGCTTGAGGATAACCGGGGGTCGGAGCATCAGATCGATCATCATACGTTTCCTGGAGAGGTTAGTACCTTTTTTCAAGCTATTATTTCTTCTTGTAGCTCAAATTTGAAGCATGACTTTAGTGAAGTCTTCGTTGGAGTGATAAAGACAAATACTCGAAATTTAGGAACTTCAGTGTTTGCGGTAGCAAGTCAAATGTCCTCAATCGATGGAGCCGAAATTTATATACATATGTCAATTGGACGACAAAGCAACATAGCAACAACTTCCAAATCATCCATGGGTTCGAACAACTCGTATCGTTGAGTTTCTCTCAGCAGCATTTTCGAGAAGTGAACCATGGTCGGAAAAATTGTTACCCAATAGGTCAAAATTCTTTAAGCACTTGGTTAACATGAGCCGGTGTCTCTGCTGCCATTACCAGATGTACGTAAGATATACCTCCACTACGGTCTATACGGTCTAATACTGGAGATCTGAACATCCAATATTTTGCAGCATTTTGGTAAAGACAAACAACATGGAAAATAAGGGGTTTCATGTTTCATTCGGAATTATTTAAGGTCATGATTTGTCATTATCATGGTGATGACGACATGGAAGATCAGAAGGCTGTGTTCGCAAAGACACATGAACTCATACA
Source organism: Thaumatotibia leucotreta (assembly GCA_025490895.1). Classification (NCBI taxonomy): domain Eukaryota; kingdom Metazoa; phylum Arthropoda; class Insecta; order Lepidoptera; family Tortricidae; genus Thaumatotibia; species Thaumatotibia leucotreta. Next base: position 16,537 of record JALPQI010013102.1, read on the forward strand.
CAAGTCCAACACAGTGCGGTCAAGTGCAAACACACAGGTGTAAACCTTAATCCCTTTAGTAGGTATGTCATGGGGATCAATAAGTTAATGATAAACGTATGGAGAATCCAAAATTGTAAAATCTCTACCCACATTCTAAAAACATCGAAATTTATGTCCAATTAGCTAGTCAGTTTATTTTTAGCCGTGTTCGCCAAATTTGCCTTCAAACTTCAAAAATAAATCATTCCTGAAATAGCATGCCGTCGCATGAAACATTTATAAAACAAGTTTTGTATGTCCAATTTGCGTAGAAAATCTGCACATACCTATGCTTTTCATATAATGAAAAAATATTTTAATATAGTTTTTACTAGGTGCTCCATCTAATTTTGATACTAAGGTAACTAAATAAGGTCACTCATCTGTAAAATAACTATAACTTCACGTAGGTACTACCAAAATTGTGCATAAGCTGAAACATACTGTAGATAATTCGCTTTACTTCAACTACTTTTTCTTCCCGTCATAGCTGATTAAAATATTCCAAAAGACTTTCCCGATGAATTCCCTAATAAGATTATTGGACCTTAAAAGCGTTAAAGCCAACTTTTAGCAAATTAACACGTCCAAGTTTCACCCTTGGTACCGTTATCATTTGTTCAACTTCTGGACCCTCGGTTACAAACTTTGTGCTAATTGCAGAAAGAGTTTCGATTTTAAGTGCCTTGATTGTTAAATCAAGGCTTCTTTTATAGGAATTGTTCCTGGAAAAATACATGAAGATTTAATTTAAACTTAAGCTGCTTCATGCTTTAAGCCCATGACCCACCAAAAGCGAGTAAACAATGAGCTATCAGGGATAGTAACGGACGAAAGATAGTCACTGCCATGTAAATAAAAGAGAGAGCTAGCGATTGCGTTCGTCTGAGCGATGAATAACAAAATATCATCGTACCTCATTTATTTAAATCTTTTACAATTTACTTTAAAAATTACAATCTTTTGTTCGTTTATATCGCTTATAGTTCACTTTTTATTCGCTTTTCAAAGGACAAGTCGCCAGAAAGCATTGTTCCAGCAGAGAAATTGCAGCTGTTTTTTTTATATACTACGACGGCGTCCTTGGTATTTATTTATGTACCTAAATCACACTTTTATAATAAAGTGGATCTTCTGTACAGTAATATTATAATATGTGTTAGTTTTTAGTAAAATGTCCCACTTTGTCGCTTACCATAAAGGCGAGATTTCCTTGTATCTTCATATTAATAAACTGACAAAACGGCTTTATGGCAAACGACAAAGTTAGCTTCAGGAAAAATGTAGCGTAATGTTTCACTTACCCAATTTTACCAAACCTATTATTTTGTGCTACTCGGCGGTTTATTATGCGAGAAATATTGACCTCTTTATTCTTAAGCATCTCTTAACTTAACAAACCGATAAGTATCATTTGTCTCTTTCAGTTTTATAGTCATATTGATACGACCGAAAGGGACAAACAATACGCTTGCTAATTTAGGAGACGTTAATACATAAGGAGGTAATATTGTACCCGTAGCAATATGTTGATTTTATTTTTGTTTACAGATCCAGCTATACGGATTTAATAAGGAGTTGTACCACAACATGTCTGAGGCCCAGCACAAGTCGCAAGGCATCGTGGGCATCTCCCTCATGGTTCAAGTAAGCACTTATTACTAACTTAGTACCCTAATTTTTACATTACACTGGACGTAGGCCTCTCCCACTTTGTATGCGTGAACGCATCAGGAAGTAATGCTAATAATCGCCACGCTGGGCAAGCGGGTTGGCGATCGCACGTGTCCGTTATGATGACGCTGCTCCCCGCCATCAATCCTTAATAAATGAATGGTCAGTGACATTTAAATCCTTTGGTCGTCTCTTACGATACCCACAGGAAGAGTTGAGGTGATGAAAAATGTATTCTTACTGTCGTCACCAGATGCAAGTACTTGACCAACTACTTGGGCCATCTCCCACTTTTTTGTCATGGTTAGTTTCTTTGTATTTTCTATTCAGTATCGCCAGCTAATTCGATCCAAAAAAAATTCCTCAAAATTTTCCATCTTTCCCAGCATACCAAATGTATGAAAAATGGTAAATCTTTGACGCTTTTTTTCTCCCACTAGGATTAAAAGAGCTTGGGTCATTTTTGTATTAGTAGAAATCAAGAAACAGTTGGTTTCATAAAATATTGGTCACAGTTATATCAGTAACATAGTTAGAACCAAATCAAACAAATATGTCTACTCAACCCTCTATAAATTATCTAATCTGTACCAATCTATGCACTTCACAATCACTATTTTTAATACTTCAATTTTGTGTAATCAACCACCAACACACATTATTGAAATATTTAGCGAACCGTCGGTGACTTTCATAATTTAAGGCTTCAATCTACTTCATTGGTTGAAACATTTGGAGCGATCATCGCACACGTGAGTAACCTATGTTCGCTAAACATTACAAGACATCTTAATTTTATTGAAATTAACTCGATTCTAATCAAATTAAGAAACTCTAGGTCCAACAACTTTCAATATGTTGAATAGTCTCCACTTTACACACTGCTATATTCTGAAGTTGCGAAGTCTGAGAACTATTTTCATAGTTGCATATTTGTTCCAGATCGGTGAACCGACTAATAAAGAGCTCAGACTAATAACCAGTGCTTTTAACAGAGTCAATTACAGAGGTAAGCATCTCGATTCAAATTATAGTGCAGAGTAAAATGATTTTAATACACTGATCAATATTACATAGATCACTAGATAAGTTTTGCAACAGATAGGCCAAGTAAGTTGTCTCGTTTCACATTTGTGTATTGCAAAACCAAGTGACCTATGTAATATCTAAGAAAAATACATCAGTGAATGAATCGTTCGAGTACGGGACACACGAATTCATTCATATGGAGTTTGGCTAATCAGCGCGTCACCGCGTCAGTAAAACAGTAGGTAAAAAATTATGTAAGTAATGGTTATAGCCAAGTGTTGAAAGACGAACAACACGAATAAAATTAAATATCATTCAATATTTTACATTGCATTATGCGAATAAAAAAGACAGTCTCGGCAATACCAACAAAAACTCGTGGAAAAGTACTATGAAATTTCATTATTGCACGCGTGTAGAAAAGAATCAAGTACAGCACACATGTTCTTTACCCTTCACAAGTACCCTTAAAACAACACTTTTTGAGCATATGCATTGTTAACGTAACTGCAGGAATCGTACAAGAGATTAACCCCATCAAACAAAAATGTCTCCTAATTTAACAAGCCGCTAAGTATTGTTTGTTCCTTTCGGTCTTATAGACATATTGATAAGATTGTAAGGGACAAAAATACTTAGCTTGTTGTTAAGTTAGGAGACGTTTATGAATAAGGGGGTAAGAAAATTAGTGTCCTGCTAATGCACCTCCATTATTTAAAAATGTATTGCCTTAATCAGGTTACTTTTTGCAGGCAGCTCAGTTTCCATCAAGCATCTACCTCTCAGCTCGTTGCTTCCAAACACACAGCAGTATCTCACGTACGAGGGGTCCACCACACACCCTGGCTGCTGGGAGACAGCAGTGTGGATCATCTTCAATAAGCCCATTTATATTTCTAAGCAGGAGGTAAGACATACAAATTGGAACGGATATATGTTGCCACCAAAAAAGTAAACGAGATAATTATACCTACAGCTTCTGATAAATATGATGGCCGGCATATGTTTGAATTTCAACGTGACGTTACATATCTCTCCCATCTATCTCTTTTTCTTCAATTGTTTTCTCACTGCTGAGGATCGTAACTCCTTCTGATTCCCTCAACCAGTTGTCTTCATCGTGACCATCGGTTACGCTTCGTTGCTTGGTGAAGTGCAGCATTGACTGATAAGTCCAGTTCCTCAGAAATCTGGTCTGACCACCTCATAGAACTTCTGCCTCTAGGTCTTTTGCTTTCGTTTTTGCCAGGCACATCAGGCGTTTCAAGTTAAAAGTCTCTCTTCGTACAACATGCCCAAATTATCGTACTATTCATACTATTCGTTGCAAATTAGTAGGTAGCGCAGTCTTTTTCTTTTTCTTACGTTAGCATAAGGATTCTGACGATACCTCAACGAACTCACGTACCCAGTACTCCTTTTAGGGTTCCGTAGCCAAAATGGCAAAAACGGAACCCTTATAACGGGTGGCCAACTTGGAGGTATACAACTTTTTTTTGCCGCCATTTTGTTTTGGCGGTAAGTTTGACAGTTGTTGCAGCAAAATTAGTTTGTGTAGATACGGCAAATTTATTATGGAGCGTTTTACGACGGAACAACGAGTTTTCATTATTAAAACGTTTTACTCATCCCAATCGTGTATTGCGGAAACTCTAAGGAAATTGCGGCCAACTTTTGGCAGAAATCACTTGCCTTCACGGCTAACAATAGCTCGTTTAGTCAAAAAAATTGAGCAGTATGGCATGGTAACAGACAAAACAGTTCCTCATCGTGTCAAAAAAGCTCGTACTCAACAGAATATTCAAACAGTTCGTGAAAGTGTAGCCGCAGAACCGACATTGTCTACCAGGCGACGATCTCAACAAGTCGGAATTAAGAGGACTTCTCTCCAAACAATTTTAAAGAAAGACATGTCTTTGTTTCCGTATAAGGTACAGATAACTCAAGAACTTAAGCCTCAAGACCATGTACTCCGTCGTGATTACTGTAGTGCTATGCTTACCAAGCTGGAAAGAGACCCAGGATTTCATCAAAAAATCATTATGAGTGACGAAGCTCATTTCGACCTCAGCGGGTGTGTTAATAAACAAAATTCTCGCTATTGGGGGGAAGAACAACCATCTTTAATCCATGAACAACCACTGCATCCTCGTCGAGTAACAGTTTGGTGTGGAATTTGGTCAGGAGGGGTAGTTGGGCCTTATTTCGTCGAAGATGCTATGGGTAATGCTGTTACAGTAAACGGAGAACGGTACCGTGAGATGATAACCAATTTTTTTTCAAATCAAGTAATGCATTTGGGTTTGGGAAACATGTGGTTTCAACAAGACGGGGCTACGTGTCACACGGCACGAGCCACAATGGAAACATTAAAAAGAATGTATCCCGGTCGGTTAATATTGAGAAAAGGTGACATTAATTGGCCCCCAAGATCGCCTGATTTAACAGCTCCTGACTTTTTTCTGTGGGGTTATCTAAAAGGACGTGTGTATGCTAATAGGCCAACCAACCTTCAGCAATTAAAACAAAATATTCGGACCACGGTCACTGAGATAACGCCGGAAATGTGTGAAAAAGTGATGAAAAGGGTTGGCATCTGCAATGCTGCTAGAGGTGGACATTTGTCTGATATTCTCTTCCATGTGTAATTGCCGACCCTAAGTATTAAATTAAACCAGTGATACTTTGTATTTTTTAATTTTTGTAGAATAAAATTTCAAAAATAAAGTGTATACCTCTTATTTGGCCACCCTGTAGTTTCGCCGTGTCCGTCTGTCCGTCTGTCCGCAGAATAGCTCAGTGGCCGTTACTACTAGAAATCTGCAATTTGGTACAGGCATATATTAATCACGCCAACAAAATGGTACAATAAAATCTGAAAAAAAAAAAAAAAACATTTTTTCGGGTACCTCCCCATTCTCCCCAACTGGTGAAGTGGGCATAATTTTTTATTTGCTGTTATCCTATAGTGTGGGGTATCATTGAATAGGTCTCTTAAAAAGAATAAGGGTCTTAAAAGCCAAAAGTTTTTTTCTAAAGCCAATATTTTCGGAGATAATCGCTCCAGAAGAAAAAAAAATTGCCTCTAACTTTTGATCCGTAGGTCCAAAAAAGATTTAAAAAATCATGAATTATAACTTATAGAATACTTTAAAATAAAACTATTTCGAACATAATCGGCCCAGTCGTTTTTGAATAACTACGGAACCGTACACTGAGCATGGCCCAACATGCTCTTGGGCCGGTTTTTATTTGTAATAATCACACATGTTCAACAGATGTACGCCCTTCGTCGTCTCATGCAAGGCTCGGACATATCACCGAAGGCTCCGCTGGGGAACAACGCGCGCCCCACGCAGCCACTGCATCACCGAACCGTCCGGACCAATATCAACTTTAACAAACAAGGCTCTCAGGTAACGTATCATGTGATCATCACCATCAGGTCTACCTCAGTTCACTTCTGGACGCTAAGCCTCATAAGTAGTAACGTATTATGGCCTAGCTGACGCGGATTACCCGAAAGAGACGCTCGTCCAACGAGAAATTGTAAGAACAGCGCTAAGTGGTGCAGCGCGCGTGCGACGGATTTTAATACTAAGTGGGACCCGTGACCGTGCACGCAGCGGGCATCAGTGCCGGATAGCGGAGGCCATATGGGTACCTAAATGCCCATAATCGCCACACTGGTCAAACGGATTTGCGGTCGCAGTGGTGTGTCAACTATGATGACACTGTAAATTTTCATAAACGAATGGTCAGACAGGCCTTAGTCGACTCTTACGATACCGGAAGGGAAGGGAATAGTTAGGGTGATGATTAAAAATGTATTCTTACTGCCGTCAGATTTTCGTATCATGTATATTCATTATATTCCCTTTGCACTCAGATGCGAGGTACACATAGCGTCGTCTGAACCAAAATATAACAAGGTTCTCATAATGAATCGTGTATTCCGATGTGTTTATAGCCGCTGCTCGGATGCTAGATCGGATTAATCATCGCTAAAATGTAAAGTTAATTGTAATGCACTTACAATAGATGACTATATTTAAAATAATTTATTTCAAATTTTTCTCGACATAATACACAAATAAATTATAACTACTATATGTAGATTAATTTAAATAAAATTGTTGATAAATGGTAATTATTACACAAAAAGGCAATGAATGGCAAGAACTTGCCATTCTTGCCATTCATCAAGCCTTTTAGAAGAAGATAAGAAATGGTTAGATTATATATTTCTTGTAATTGAACAAACTACATCAGATGCAAGTCTCAGTAACATTAACATCTGTGAACAATAATGGATAGAAAAAACTGCAGTGAACAATAAAAACGAGCAGTGAACGGTAAAACCAGTAGTTTATCAAACGCAAATGAGCTGTTTAGAACGTGTGAACAAGAACTAGACTGAGATTGTGCTGCACTCAAAACAGCAGTTCAACGGAGCCGATTATTAAATTTTTTTTCATCACTTACACAGTTACGTAATACAAAACCTAACCGCTTCTCGCTGTTTGTGTGTTCTTAGGCGTAATTAAGCGTAGCTTAGGCGTAATTTTCATGCGATTATTTTTTATAGTAAGACTGATAGAATGATTCAAGAGAAATTGGACCCGTGAAAAGCTGAGGTCAGTTGTTATATAGTTTGACGTAAAACACTTTTATGTAATGTGAAAATTACCAAGTTATGGGAAGCCATTAATTTTATTAGACAGGCGTAAATAATTTACTAAATCTTACATAGATACATCATCAGCCTCTCTCGGTCCACTGCTGGGCGTAGGCTTCTTCTATTATAATGCGTCTACAGCACGCATTAGGAGGTAAACGTCTATAATCACCATCACATTTAGTTTTATAGATATTTTACTGCTATCTACTATAATCTAGCCAGACTACATTACAGGATCCCTAAATTATTTGTAATCTGTCTGTTAGAAGGTCAAAGCTTTCCAGTAGTCAATCTCATAATAATTAAAAGGCAAAACTTTGCCATTACGCGCGATTTCTATTACAATAACCCAATAATGTACACAACGCTCCATAGACGCCGCAAGTCTCCGTTTCTATTACAGTTTATTTACTGCTTCTGGCTCCAAGACAGTCCTCAGATAAGTTTAGTTGCCTGAACTTCAGACGAGCAGCTCTATTTTATTCCCTCGAGTAATACTGGGATTAAGATAAACCGAATTAGGAAAAATGTCAACTTACTTTTACGACTGATAAACAAGGTTTTAGTGGTTCTTATCTTAAAAGTCGTGGAAACAGGTAAAAATGAAATGAAAAGGCAACCAAGTTCATAAATGCACAAATATAAAAAAAAATTATGTAGAAACAACCTTATCATATTATATAAAGGATAGTATAAAATTGATTACATTCTAAAGCTAAACTTTTGCAATCTGTATTCAGTCAAATAGTCGTGTACGTTTGATGTTACAAATATGATATTATTCATATATTGAAAGGTATTAGGTGAGTATGGGGATGCGAGATAAATAATCAAATTACCAATAACTGCTATTTATACTAATCGTCAGAATCTAAAAAAAATATGAACAAATACGACTGATTTTACACATATCGTAAAACACGTTCGCAGATAAAATTTTACGTTAATACTAATAAAAATAAAGAACTTTATTTAAAAATGTATATGATATGAACTCAAGGTTTAAGATTTGAAGTTCATAACAATACCAAGATTGTGTTCTAATAGTGCGTCATTACGGAATTACGCTAGTTTTTATATTTGTTTACTTTTTTTTTATTCTATACCTACTACGCTACTACTATTAGTTGTAGTAGTAGTAGGTATACCTATCGTAATCTTACAGGGTGCTTAGACAAGTTGCCAATCGCTAACGCTTAATCGTCAATCCTAAACGAAAGGCAGCTAACTGTCTTTGTCGCACTAATATAAAAGAGTGACAGAGAGGGAAATCTACGATACGCTACTATGCGTTAGCGATTGGCAACTTGGCTAAGAATCCTGTACGCTAAAGCAACTCAATGGTTTTTAGAACCATGACATGCTAAACATCTTAACTGACTATACACCGTGTTTTTATTGATTTCCCTTAAATTAATGGGAAGCTTATTTAGGTCAAACACAATCAATTTCTCTAAGAAACTAGTGTCTTAACTCTTACTGTTATTGGTTATTAAAAAATAAGTTTAATGACTGAACAAGTGTATTGCAACCTTTATTACATCCTAATGTTACTTATTTTGACGTGTGCCGTCAGCAGCCGTCAGTTGCCTGAGATCTTATTCTTAAGGTTCTCTCACACTTGCCATTACAATTATTATGTACGAAAACGAACAAAAATTTTTTTTACGAAATTTATAAAATTCCATATACCAGGCAACTTATATTAATGTCCCAAGTAACCTGTCCAATTTAACGGAAATCAATAAAAACACGGTGTACAGTTGCATTGCAGCCACAAGATACTATCAACATTACTTGCCTGAACCTATTTCAATGCACATCGAACACTAGTAACGGTCGGGTAAGCGCTGCTATAACTCAAGAGGGTGTTACTGTCAAACGGACCCGTATCGCAGCTTATAGGACACCGAATGTAAGATGGTGGCTAGAAATGTGAATAGTTTCGATATTTCTGTGCAGATTTAAATAAACATGTGAAGAAAGTTAGTTATCGTGTTCATATTAAACGCCTTGAACCGTAACAAAATCATCAATGCCGATTAAAACGAAAAAAGAACTTAACCCCTCGTGTGTTGCTAATATTTTTTTCTAATAGTTTCCTCGTCTCTGATCAGTGCTTAGACATACGGAGGGTCAAAAGTTACACAATATAAGAGAACATAGAAATTATAGAGAACGTTACCTATTAAAAGCAATCTATTTTATACCCTACACGATAAGTTTCATATGTATATTGTCACACAAACTGGAGTTGATAAATGACAAAATTAAGGAAAAGGCCACTTAATTGTCAACAAAAATCTAAGTTTAACAAATGTTATAGCACATAATATTGCGAAAACACAAATCAAATTATTTATTAACTAAATATTTTGATTTGTACTTTTTTTTTTAATTTTTCTCGAAAACGACCAAGATCACCTATGTCCGAGGTGGGGATCGAACCCACGTACTCAGCTTTCGCGTTTTTCTTTGGTATATGACATCTAATATTTATAATTTATATAGTATTAAGTAGTGTGACTACTGGAGAAAAATTAAAAAAAAAAGTACAAATCAAAATATTTAGTTAATCAATAATTTGATTTGTGTTTTCGCAATATGTTCAATAGATGGCAGCACCATCTCTCTCTAGCTATTCTAGGAAACTGTAAAGTATTCTAATAGGAGGTGCAGGCATGTAGTTAGTGCTTGCCCTTAGAGAATGGTCAAAGGCGCCTAGCCTTGTAAGGGATTGCATATACCCGAGAAATTTGACCGGTGGTTGCTAAGACCGAGTGGCCGAGGGGTACAGGCATCAGCCGCGAAAGCTGAGTACGTGGGTTCGATCCCCACCTCGGACATAGGTGATCTTGGTCGTTTTTCTTTGGTATATGACATCTAATATTTATAAATGTTATTGCTTTTAAGTTATAATTTTAAGAACGACCCAAAGGTGACAAGGTCTACGAGTGACAAGAAAAATAAATAAATATCTTCGGACATCTAACACAAATCGACGTAGTCCCACGGTACGCTCAATTAAGGCTTGTGATGTCGGTACCAGACGACGATATATATAATAGATAGATACATATATATAGGTAAAAGGTTATTGACCCTTGGTCTATCAAAAATTAAAAAGTTAAAACATTGCAGTCTCGTTTCCCACACTGTTCCGCCTACACTATGCCATTATAGATGCACAGGCTATACAGATGTGCACCGGACTTCCGCCATAAATCGCGGGGGATCCCGGCTAAGACGAGCTTGTTCGAGTCACGGCAGAAATATAATTTACACCCGATGTTAATTAATTCTGCAGTGGTTGCGGCTATTGGACCTGCAGTATACAGGATGTCTGGAAGGATTTCTTTGAGTGTTCAGTGTTCATCATCATGTTTTTTAGTTTACTTATGTTCAGGCTTCTCTTTTGTGTATGGACGCATTGCCGCATGGTGACGGTAGTAAGAATACAATTTTAGTACCACAATTTTTTTATTTATTTATTTAGTTATGAAACAAACGGTCATCCATAAACATATTGTTACAACTCCTTAACTTAACTATCATAATTCATCATTTGGCCTTGAAAGTCTATTATATCAGACCATACAAGCAGTGTTAGGAGGGGAGACAGCGTTTCTCATGGCTGTGTAGGCCAATATCGGTAAAAGATCATTAATTTCTTGGTGTTGAGGTCATAGCCTCAGAATGAATCCTCTAAAATTATTCCCATAATAACCGTGCGACCTATAGTTTCCAAAATCGAGTATACATAAAGAAACAAAGGGATCCTGCACAAGATAAGTTATATTGTTTAAGAAAATACAGTACAGAAGTAGTATGAGTATACGAATCATAAAGTAAAAATGAAATTAGAGATTGACGAAGCGCAAGGTGATAAGATTTTTATGCTTCATATACTAATAAATAAATAATAAATAAATATCTTGGGACATCTTACACAAATCGACCTAGTCCCACGGTAAGCTCAATTAAGGCTTGTAATGTGAGTACTAGGCGACGATATATATCATAGATAGATACATAATAGATATTTGCATACATATTAGACAGCCATAACCAAGGAACAAATATTTGTGATAAATATACACAAATAATGCCCTCGCCGGGATTCGAACCCGGAACCTCCAGCTTCGTAGACAGGGTCACTACCAACTAGGCTACGGAGGCTGACTTACGTATACTATAATACTTTCTTTAAAGGTAGTATTTTGATTTGGACTTTTCTCTTGGTTTATATCTTTCCGTGGGTGTAGAGACGGATTGAAGTGTCCGTTTTTGAACAACTACGGAAGCCTAGACTGAGCATAGTCCTACGTGCTTTTTTTCAGTATATAAAGAAATCAGGATCTAAGTACCTACCTACAGTACCTAAGTACAGTATAAGTACAGCTATGTGCTACTAGTTCGATAATAAATTGCGCAAATGCGCAGTGCGACGGTTACCAAGTCGCATGCTTAAATGACGTCATATGCATTCTCCTACCTGGTTTATCCAAAATATCCTTACACACATACACACCTAATCTAATCTGAACTTTAATCAAATCGTGATTCGGTTGTTTTTACTGTTACTTGTTTGATGGAGTTATGGTTTTATTAGTGGGTTTAATGGGAATAGTTAAAATCGTTCAATTAAATATGGAAGCTGGTTTAGTGAATATTATTTTCGATGACAGAATAGCCATATGCTGTCTGTGTAGGTATGTGATGAGGTTTCATACATTTATTTTTAATTGACCGTTCAAATTTTAGACGGTTAATTCTGAGGTCATATTATTGAACTTTTACTGACATTCGAATCGAGAAAAAAAAATCTGATGTTAGGTTTAAAGAACTTTATTTTCTCAAAGAAATTATACATTTCACTTCAGAGAAACTTAATTAAATTAACATTAGGTAATACTAACGTGTTCCATACAAAATCTCTGAGACATTTATTAGTAGGTGGAAATGTATGAAATGAGTATATTGCCTGCACTTATAGGCAATATAGTCATTTAACCTACTTTACCAAAGTAACTAACAGAGTTGCAACTGCAAACTACTTCGGAAAGTTCGCTCTGCTCGGAGATTTTGAAGAAGTGCTAACTAGGTACTTACATAAATTAGATAAACTTGGACGGAGAAATAAAACATTCTTAATATCTACTTACTCTAACCCCCTTATTGATAAAAGCCTCCTATCCACAATTCCACATGACATGTCTATAATAACCGAAAGGGACAAACGATACATGATAAAGTTAGAAGACTATAATAGTGCATTACGATAATACAAGTGCGAAAAAAATTATGTCAGAAAAGAAACTAATGGCGATAAATCGAAATGGGCTACGAATTTCGTTTTCCACGTCTATCGTTGGACATTTTTCAGTACAGTACCTACCTATGCTTAGCACATTAACATTTTCAGTATGTCGCCGCGAGATAGATTTTCCATCTTTTGCTAACTATATTGCACAAAAGAGGGATGGATAGTCTATCTCGCGGCGACATATTGTCACACCAATCCCGTGCTAAGCCTACAGATGGCCCTCCGAAGTTTCAAACTGTTAAAAAATTAAACACTTCTCACACTAGTGTGTAAAAAAACACCAACTGTACTGAAAATACAATTAAATGGTTAAACTCACGTGTATTGAGTCAATACGCGCGACATGTTTCGGAGAGCTTAAGGCTGCGGCTCCATTGAAGTGGAGAGGAGCGGAGATGTGCAAAATTGGCCAATGAGATCGCATCACAGTGTTTCGAATTTTGAATTTGAAGAATGTAATTGGTCAATTTTGCACATCTTCGCTCCTCTCCGCCTCAATGGAGCCGCAACCTTTGTCTCCATTATCAAGCACTGAGCCCGCGTTTCGTTTACCGTTTAGTTATAATTTATAGTTATTATGTTGTCAGCCTTAACTAACACATGGCCTTCGTGGCATTGTACCGAGGATGCTGGCGGATTTCCTCGCTGTATCGCAATACTGATGCGTTGTGCGAGGAAATCACCAGCTCTATTCGGTCTTTAGTTACGTCAAGCAGACGTTTCGCGATCTCATCAAATCATTTGCGTGCGCTGGGGCTCCATGAACCTAAAGTTTCTACGCCAAACGGTACAAAATCGTACTCTTTGCCGAGGCCATCTAATATTGATATATAAATTGTACAGATTTGTAAATATTTAATTTAAAATTTGTCAGGCATGTCTTCGTACTGTATTTTAGTTTATCTTTCCGAATATTAGTCGTTTTTTTTTTCTATTTTGTGCTACATTGATATAAGTACCAGTCATAAATCTATACCGAAATACTTTTTTGCATGGTAGGTATAGTATAAAAAAAAATAACGACACTTATCTTACTTACAACCTTTTGTTTTGCATCATTAACAATAGAAAAGCGCTAGACTGCTAATTGTCTAGTAAGTGTTAACGCAAAACAAAACGTCGTAATATTTCCCGAATTTTTTTTTATTGATTGAAAGTATTTTTTAAATGATAAAATTATTTCCTCCACAGATAAACAGCAACTGCCCTGACATGTATCGCAATATGCATTATACAGGTAATTTTATTTTCATTTCTATTGATTTTCACTTTAGATGACGACGATGTATGCCATTCTCCTTGAAATATGGAAGCATGAAATATGTTTTAAAAACTCTATTTGTGGTTTTTTAAGCTGTACAGTACAAGTGTTTTTCAGAATTCATGAGATTGTATTCCTAGCCAGAATAGATTAATTAAATAGTAATATAAATCTTATAAATCAGGAACGAAATACGGGTCACAGAACCCGATCACTTACGTAATCAATAGTAGATATTTCATTTAATGTTTTATTGCGTCAATAACTTTTTTGAAATCTAAAAAACACTCGTAGATATCTTTCGATAACTTAATTTACCAATTCTTCTCTTAGGGTAATTCTTGGAAAATATGTCTGCGGTTGCGTTTTATTCCTCTGTCTTTTTCATACATTTTGTATAGGACAGATGAATAAGACCGCAGACATATTTTCAAGGAATGACCCTCTACACATGCACGACGCACGAAATGGACTTTTTTGAAGAAATGTGAATGTATTTACCTGTGTGTGTTTTTTAATGATCTTTGTTACATATTTTCAGCACGATACTCACGCAAGATTCGTACCAAAAAAAGTATTGCATGCAAACCAAAGCATGTCCAAAAAAAGTGTCACAAAAAAGTAGGTATTCGCACTCTTCAATCACACTAACGTCACCTATCGGCCCAGGCACGACTTTTAGCTGCGGCAGCAGTTTTTGAAATTCATTGCGTGTGGTCTCAACTAACCATAGTGCGCCGCGCGTCTCGACCGCGCAGTGGGCAGATAAAACGCTTGCCGCACCGCAATTCGCTCAAAGCCGTGTCCGAGCCGTACCAGAGGCCCTAGCACAAGTGATAATTACGTGATGGGAACTTGCAGCTTTCTCACGGCCATCCGTCTCTTTGTAATCAATTACCTTTTAAACGCCGTAGTCTGATATATCAGACAATAAAGAGCTAACCTCACCAGTCTGATAAATAAGACCAAGGTCTGATTGGGTTTTTATGATATATTTCCCAGTCCCATCAAATGCAAGCTATAATCAGCACGCACGATGAAAAAATGGGACGTAGTTATGCAAAAAGGAACCAACCCACATTAATTTGTCATTTCAAAGATTAACTTGTTTATTTTGATTTATGGTGTTAATTAGAATGAAAAAATCTTGTGTGTTTGTTCCCTTTTCCATAACTACGTCTAATTGACGGTGGTTGAAAGGTTTAATTAGAACTGCTATCGCGCATCACATATGTTAGCCCTCGAAGAATAACGACTATTCCGTAGGAATAAAGTCGAAATGTGGTAAATCATTTATTTGGCCGACTGTGTTGTACCCTATGTATCAAAATATTATAATACAATATAAGTACATAGTTAAAACATTGCTTAGACTTGAAAATTTTTGCATCACAATAAGGTACAAGCGAGTAGCATTGGATGAGTTTAGCTACATACCATAATATTGCAGAAAGCCACCAAGTACTATTAATTTGTTTGTCAATCTGATTTAAGCTTAAACATATTAATTTGGTCATCCGGTATATTAGCTTGGTTACTTTCTGAATTGTCAAAATATGGAAGTTGGTCACCTTCTGCATAACTTATGCTTAATTTTATGTCGTTTGTAGAAAATTTTTGTCCATGTTCATTTAATAGTTTTACACTTTAAAATGTAGATATTTAAAGTGTGTCGATGTTGCATGTGGTAGTAAAATCATCAATTCATTAATTAAGCTAATAGTTAGCCATAAATCATAAATATCATATATATTAACATTTTGCATTCAATTATTCACATTTATGATCATTCAATTTATCTTTCACATTTTAAACAGGGTGTAAAAAAATAGTTTCCTTAAATGAACCATATTTGTATAACAGTTTTTTTAGAAGATGCTTGAAGTGATTTTTTTTTTCCTTTCTGGCCAAAGATTGCAGACAAGGATTGATTAATGTACCGTAAAATCGCCCAACTACAATCCAGTGCTTCAAATATAATCTTCTTTTTGGCTTTATCCAAGTTTTTTACAAGGAGCTTTTCCTAATTGAACTGCAAATTAATATTATAATATAACGATTACACGTAATCGAATATATTATATATTTAGTTTAGACTTTTGCACTAACGCTAGGTTTTACGGTATCATATTTTTTAACTTCGCCACACTGACGATTAATATAAGGGTTCCATAAATCTCAAAAATCTTGTCACTGCGACAAAGTTTGAAATTATACATAAATCATATCCCTAAATTTTTACAAGGTTAAAGTCATATTGATTTTTAGATTTTGAACCTTAATTTTGGTAATTAATTATTTAATCACAAAAAATAAGTTATTCATACATTGGCCACAAAAATAATCAAATGGAATATTTTTTTATTGTAATGTACTACATCTGATTATTTTTTTGGAAGAGTATTGTTTTCGCGCATTCAACATTACCCATTAATAAATTTTATTCATTTTCATTAATGAATTCCGTAGCCGCACCTTAACGTAACGCGCACTTACTTTCTATACTGTTTGGTTTGGTGTTTAAAAAAAGGTAAACAATCTTGCAGTATCTTTTTATTGAAAAATGGATATAAAAATCCAAACTAGGTACTTAATGAATCAAAAACAATGTAAATCACTGTATTTCTTTTTATATTATATATATTTGCTAAAACTTATTTTCTACTCATAGTTTCAATAAAAAGATACTGCAAGATTGTTTACCTTTTTTTAAACACCAAACCAAACAGAGTATTATAATTATGGCTCGTTCGAGCCAGTACGCAAGGTACAAGGTTCAAGCGGGATAGATAGAAAGTAAACGTGCCTTAAAAACGTATCGGCAGCTCATGGCAGGGCTACACAACAGGTTTAATGACATTACACATTGTGATGATCTTTCGTCACGTTATTTTTATTTCACTAGAGACTTCTTTTCATAGATAAAACGGGATGTTTGTAGTATTTTTTTTTTCAGCAACCCAATGGCCTCGTGAACATAACCTTCGGTACAGGAGCGCAGAAGATTTAGCCATGCTGCAACCCAACTAGAACCTTACCTCCTTGTAATACGATCTATTAAACGAAATAGGTGCATTCCACGAAAAAGTCTACTTTGTCGGGAACGTGACGGATATTACAGCTACCTTATAAATATATGGAAAGTGTGAGAATTCTCTTGAAATACAAATATAATTTTAAAATTAAGATACACCAAAATTTATATTCGTAACTTTCTTAGATGTACGCGATGAACAGCGTCACGTCCCCGACATTCTCGTGGAATGCATAAATAGGTGATGGCACCAGTCTTGGACACATACCCCCTTAATCATAAACGTCTCCTAACTTAGCAAACAAGTATTGTTTGTCCCTTTCCGTCTTATCAACAGTCTATGAGATTGAAAAGGACAACATCAGCTTACCTATCACTGGAGCCGTTACCCTATTCTCGTAAAATGTACCGCTTAGGTTCGATTTTACCAAACTTATTTGAAGAATAACGCTTACTCTAGGATACTAATGTCAAAACTCCATAGTACTTGACATTGATATTAGAGAATAGGCGTTATTCTTCAAGTACAAGTTTAGTGAAATAGAACCTTAGTTCGCATTTAACTGCTTGTTTACAATTGGACGTAGTTATGCAAAAGGGAACCAACCCACAAGAATTTTTCATTCATTTTCATAACACCATAAATCGAAATAAATAAGTTAATCTTTGAAATGACAAATTCCTGTGGGTTGGTTCCTTTTTGCATAACTACGATTTATACGTTCATTGTATCCTTGGTTATTAACATAACGTAGCCTATAATAAAAACAAAATTATATGTACGAGTAGTTAAGTATAAGAACCATACTTGGAAAGTACTTAATTGGAAATCTTATGATGTCTGCTATTAGATTATTTTGACATAGATTTATGGTAGTGATGCAAATGGATACATATGCATAATTCGAGCATTTTTGTAATTTTTTAAGCTTTGTAAATATAAAACTTTCAGTAGGCTGAGTCAATATATAACGTTATTAGGCATTGGTCTCACCGCGAGCTACTACTTAAGCTATGAACTATGGGCTATAAGCACGAACAAAAGATACCCACTCCCGTATAAAAAAAAAGAGACACGGCGATACTCGCCCGGCGGTGATAGCTGATAGCTGGGCGAGTATCGCCGTGTCTTTTATTTACACCGGAGGGCGTATCTTTTGTTCGTATTTATAGCTGACAGTTCATAGCTTAGTAGCTCGCAGTAAGACCAGTGCCTTAAGCCCTAATTTATATTAGGTATATATGATATTTAGTTTTAGCCCTAAACATTATCACACTTAGACAAATGCCAGTAGGTCAATTTCGCACAAACTGACAAAAATTGTGTCGCTTTTCAACTTATTTGGTTTCTATGTTAGGCGGTTTTCCTTTTCGATTCGATTTGCCCACTAAAGTGGTACGCAAATCGCATCCAATGTGACAATCCTTATTTATAATCGTCGCAAAACGATCTAGCAACTCAGGCTATAGTGCTATCTCTTTCACTTTTATCTGTCGCTAACAAGTGTAACGGAGATAGCATTAGGTCCTCAGTCGCCAGATAATTTTGCGGCATGTATAGTATCGTAATACGTCAATTGTGTAGACAATATCTTCCTGAATAACAAATTAAGCAATACAAAAGTGTAACAATGCTTTTAAATACGATTAGTACTTACGCTGGAACACAGATAAAATATTAAGGCATGAGGTTCACTTTACACCTAGGCACTGGTATCACCGCGAGCTACTAAGCTATGAACTATGGGCTATAAGCACGAACAAAAGATACACACTCCCGTGTAAAAAAAAAGAGACACTGCGATACTCGCCCGGCTATCAGCTAATATTATAATAACTTATTACAGCAGCCAGTAACTTTGTCAGCCTCCGTAGCCTAGTTGGTAGACTGACCCTGCTTACGAAGCTGGAGGTTCCGGGTTCGAATCCCGGCGAGGGCATTATTTGTGTATTTATTTATCACAAATATTTGTTCCTTGGTCATGGCTGTCTATGTATTTAAGTATCTATATGTATCTATCTATTATATATATCGTCGCCTGGTACCCACATCACAAGCCTTAATTGAGCTTACCGTGGGACTAGGTTGATTTGTGTAAGATGTCCCAAGATATTTATTTATTTATTACAATAATATATGTATTATTTCCGTAACGTTGTTTAGAGGCAACAACAGTTAGTATTCAGCTTATTGTTGAAATAGGTCGATTTGTGTAAGATTGCCACATCTCATGATATTTATTAAATTGTCCTAATATGATCAGTATAATCACCAAATTAAAAAATATAAAATAACCAACTTCAACCGATTTCTCCAAGACCCTTTCATCAAATCCTACTTTCTGAATGCAAATTCTTGTAACTGAATGAAAATTACCAAAAGCGCCATACACCTATAACATTTGAAGACATCCCTCGATTTCTCCAAGATCCCACCATCAAACCCCAACTTGGTGCCAACGGGACCATCTCGGGGTTATACATGTTCGATCACAAAAAAAAATTAAAATCTCTTCACGATTCTCGGAGATATCGGATAACAAAAAAAAATACTCTAATTGAGAACCTCCTCCTTCTTTGAAGCCGGTTAATTAAATTTACTAATTCTACCTATTATTATGACTCAACTGCTACTCATAAGGTAAAACAAACTTACGATCAAGTGTAAAGCGAGCCTACTGCTTCTACTGTTACTTGCGTAAATGTATGAAATTAGAAGTAGCATTAAGCCATATAATAATTATAAGTATATTCATGTACATATTAGATCTTATTATAGAGAATAGAGGGAAGTATCGGATTTCGTCCACAATTTAATTGTATTTACCCAAAACATAAGTATACAGGTATATGCATAAGCTGTGGCAAAATATATTGTATAGTTTTGCTTCAAAAAGTATATGTCGCCAGTAGGCGTATGTAAATTTAAAATTTGGACATCAGACAATCGAACTGTAAAATAAGGCAATGAATTATGACTATGTAAATACATCTCAATTTTGTAGAGATATTTTGTAGGTGTCTTAAGGGAGCAAATAAATATACACATTTTATGTAATAAATACATTCATAATTTAATGACAATGGGACTTACCCACTTATACATAAATGTCTCTCGACTTAGCAAGTGGCTAAGTATTGTTTGTCCCTTTCGATCTTATAGACATATTGATAAGACAAAAAGGAACGATACTTAGCGGCTTGCTAAGTTAGGAGACATTTATGAATAAGGGTGAATCATTAATATATTTCTCAAACTTGCAATGAAAAGTTAACAATTCGTTCCAGTAGCGGATTAATCTAACAACAGAAGTAGCATTAACTACGGGCCCCGCGCAAAGGGGGCCCAGGCTTCAATTCTAAAAATCCGCTGGCATAAAAAAGTAGATCAATATCTGCCAAAATAAGTAGAACAGGATGCTTAGCCAAGTTGCCAATCGCTAGCGCTTAGTAGCGTATCGTAGTTTTCTCTCTCTGTCACTCTTTCATATTAGTGCGACAAAGACAGTTAGCTGCCTTTTGCTTACGATTGACGATTAAGCGTTAGCGATTGTAAACTTGCCTAAGCACCCTGAACTAGATTCAACGTTCGTAAGGATGGCTAAATAAGCTAACCACTAGAAAAGAGGCATTTTTTCAAAGGTATTTTTTTTTATATTTGTAACTAAATGAATATAAGAAACCATACAGGGTGTTTTTTATATCATTAGCCATATTGCAATATGTGTTGGGTAAAGGCGTAAAAAAATATTTGGTAAAACAAAAATAATCCATTATTCATTATCCTTTTTGTTATAGATTTTTTTTTAAATCCCATTATCTAACGAATGTTTGGTCACTATGATTACTTGCTTACTTTGCGTACTGACCCACCATCTCATAACTGCCAAATCAGATTGGAAAGGGTGTTTGAGTTTGCAACTTTAATTAACCCGCATAAGGTAACTAATTCAATGCGTTATACCTAACGTACGTAACAAGTTTCCTACGCGTGGTGGGGAATGGAGGTGGAGCTTAACTTGCAGGTAAATCTCACGAGACAGCATTATCAGTCTATCGCATACAGTACTAATAATGAGGGTATTTTGAGTTGCGCGCCGATCTGAGGGTAGTTTGACTCGAGTGCGTTCACGCAAGCGCACTCCTTCTTTGTTTACAGAGTGCTGTACAAATGGCACATGGCATCTTGCGATCAGCCGAGCCAGCATAATTTGGCCTCAAGAACGGAGTAACTTAAATGTTCCGTCATACAAACGCGTACTGGTTTACCTCAGATATCGATTCTAATGCACTCTCTAAGCAAATTGAATTGTTGATGACGACGAGCAGGTACAGGTAGGTATGCGCTTGGGCAGTTTTAATCAAATAACAATCGTGTGTGCATGTAGATAGGACATTTTATTCATTGTTTAGTGCCGATGGTGGGGTGAGTGACGTCGGCTGATCGGTGCTTGTGATGAACTCCTGATTGGCTAAGACTTGACTACTCAAACCTGCTACCATTTTGTCTGCACTCAAATCGCACGGATTGAAACAAACTTGCCTAGTGACCACAAATTATGTTTTTGCCGGATAAAAAACGAAAAAAAAAACAAAAAAAAGGTGTCACTTTTTTTTTCAAAAATGTTATGTACTGGTGATCGCGAATGACATATCCAAATTTGGCTAACGACATAACAAACACCCTGTATAAAGCGTGCCTGTTTAATCCAGCTATAAAGTGTGCCTGTTTAATCCAGCTCTGTTCCGTACGTCAATAAGAAATTCGATAACTAAACTTGAAGTTTACCAAATGAAATTCTACAGTCAGTCTTCCTCCAGCACCAGTATGATTCTACTTTGACTACTACATGCATTTTTGAGTGTAATTTTATGACCACTCTCTTTAAAAATTTGGTTGAGCTTTATCCCCTCGTAAAATAAGAGTTACAGCTGGTAGCCACAGTAACGAAATGAGAATTTACTCGTATCTTTGGATTTGGTTTGGTTTGCTTTATAGTTTTCGATTTTGTAAAATAGATCAACTTTTTTTTGATGGCATATGTACATTATTGCATTTGATAAAATATAATACGCCGGTATCAAAAGGCTTATGGCTAGATTACATTTAAGATTAAAAAAAAACATATTTTTACTTCGAAGCTAATGCGCGATTTAAAAAAAAATAGAAAAATAACTTGGGTAGGTATAGTACATCATACATTATTTCCGTTTTGCTGTAAGTAAGGTACCTTTTGCTTTCTTAATTTATTTTGTCAATAATTGAATAAATATTTATAATTATTATGTGTTTATTTATGTGTAGGTATTTAAATATGTTAATAAATATGTGTTATTAGCTGTTAATTTGAAATGTTAAGATTTTATATAGATGTTCTTGAAAAGCTCATATACTGTAAGTATAAACCTGTAAAAACTATATCTTAAAATGTATACTGGTAGCACTAGTCTTGTGTCGTCTTAAACCTGATATTATACAATTATAGAAAATCAAGTGTTTTTATTTTAACCTATTTACAATCGTTGAAACCGAGATACTTTCATGACAATTTTAAATCGTTCTATATACAGTCAAGTGCAAAAATAAGTATCGAAAGAATCCGTTCATAAATATGTTACGACGTTCTTATTACACAGAATTAGAGTGCACTGGGACATATTTTTGAACGATTTTGTATACCCCTTATTTTGTCTTCGACTGTACCAAAATAGTAATATCGGTCGGTTGACAACCAATACTGTAGATTTTTTTTCTCTCTCTCTCTTGATAATGTCAGACGATTTGAATAAAGAATAGTTTGACTTGACTTTGACTACTCACTAAGTAACAAATACGAGCTTGAAATAAACCTCGTATCTCAGTTTTGATTCAATACTGATATACGAGATTGCTAGCGACAGTAGCGACAGTTTTTTATGCCGATGAAATTTTCCCATACATGCGATCTCGTAGCATTGCTACGACAGTAGAGAAACTCGTAGAAGTGCTAAGGCGTAGACCCGTAGCGGAAAGCGATAGGCTTTCATTAAATTTAGATTTCAAAGGTATCGCCAACGATCAAAATGGTGAAAGTAGCATATCATGTACAGTATACACCAATTGTAAAAGATATCTTATATTTAATAATTATTTATGTTCATCATCAGCGGGCACCCCCGTCGTGTGGCATAAAGTCGATTGTCCTAAAATTTTTTGGCCGAGAATGTTTGGCATAATGTTACATGGCATACTACTTGTTTAGCCTACTTAATTTTGCGCATACACGTTTAAAATACCTACACCATATTTATTCTAATATTGATTACTCGAACGTCAAATGACCTAAAGCATAATAATCCTAATGTTCATTGTAATAAATATTGTTTACCCTACTACTCGAACTGTCAATTTTCACTGCGCCTACTTTTATCATGTCCAAAATTTCATTTAAAAACGCATTTTAATAACAACATGCAAAACATTTGAACAACAGGGTGAATGGTTAAAAAAATGTTCAAGTAATAAACCAGGGTAAAACCGACGTGGATTGGTTAGGTTTCGAAGCTAGGGCGGAGTGAATGGCGTGGGTGCCTGTCGTGTCGCATAACGTCGATTGTCCTAAATTTTTTTGGCCGAGAATGTTTGGCATAATGTTACATGGCATACTACTTGTTTAGCCTACTTAATTTTGCGCATACACGTTTAAAATACCTAAACCATATTTATTCTAATATTGATTACTCGAACGTCAAATGACCTAAAGCATAATAATCCTAATGTTCATTGTAATAAATATTGTTTTCCCTACTACTCGAACTGCCTACTTTTATCATGTCCGAAAATTCATTCAAAAAGGCATTTTAACAACAACATGCAAAACATTTGAACAACAGGGTGAATGGTTAAAAAAAATATTCAAGTAATAAACCAGGGTAAAACCGACGTGGATTGGTTAGGTTTCGAAGCTAGGGCGGAGTGAATGGCGTAGTCTTTAAATACTTAAGTATTTTTAATCAATTGTTTACACATCCTCATACTTACAAAACCAAAAAAGGGGGGACGGGGGGGGCGAAGCCCCCCATTAAAAAGAAATAATCTGAACCTAACGAACCTATCCAGGTTAAGGTAGGGGCCTTAACCTGGATAGGTTCGTTAGGTACCTTTTATCCCTTAGAGCGGAAATAGAAGCCCCGCGCAGCGGGGCTTCGTCGACCGGTTCCCAGGTCAGAATTGCTCACTTAAATTCTTTTGACAACAGGGCGAATTATTTACTAATAGTTAAGTACACCCGATATAGACCCATCATCAGCCTATGCGTCTATATGCATAGTTAATAGGAGAGGCCTACGTCCAGCAGTGGACTATCATAGGCTGATAATGGTGGTGATGATGATCATCAGCCCATCTCAGTCAACTGCTGGACATAGGCCTCTATAAATAAATAAATATCTTGGGACATCTAATACAAATCGACCTAGTCCCACGGTAAGCTCAATTAAAGCTTGTGATGTGGGTACCAGGCGACGATATACAGGGTGGTCCAAACCTTGACGTCAAAAAATTTTTTTTAGGTTCCTCACGTCATGAGCTATCAGAATATACCCCATGTATGTTAGCCGATTTTTTGTAGTTACCGAGTTATGAATTTTTGAAAAAATTTTTTTGAGAAAATCTGGAATGTAGAAATTTATTAATAAAAAAAAATCTATTAGGTTTTTTAACTAGTTTCTTTTTTTCAAAAGTATTACTACAAATAAACCATTTACTGACAAAAAAATTAGCGTCCTCACTTTGATACAAGTAGGATAAAAAAATATCTAATTCAAAATTTTACGCTATAAACGCATCAAAATAGCATTATTGTACGTAAATAAGAAAATAAAACATATCCCAAGGAATTTTCGCATTCTAAAGATCGCCCTAGACCTTGAGCCTTCGTAAAATCAAAAAAGAGTGATACTTAATGATGAGGATTTTTCGGAGTAGTCGGTCAAATAAAATTAAAAAAGCTTGAAATTTTAAAGTAGTTAAAAATTACTTGAATTACTACACAAATTGAGTTTTCGTGGTATTTTCTGTCTTTGTTTATTGATAAGAACAACAAAACAGACGAAATATTACTTTATTTTTAAATAAAAAATTTAGAAGATTTTTTTTATGTTTATTTGACCGACTACTCCGAAAAATCCTTATCATTAAGTATCACTTTTTTTTGCTTTTACGAAGGTTTAAGGTCTAGGGCAGTCTTTAGTTTACCAAAAATCCTTGGGATATGTTTTATTTTTTT
>JALPQI010013103.1:0-12446 GCA_025490895.1 Thaumatotibia leucotreta
TAACTTTGTTCAAGTAAGTAGGTACCTATGAATATATGTATAGGTTACCTGTAAATTCTTGTATTATTGGAAATGGGGAAGTTTATAAGAGATTTCAAAAGAATTAAGATACTTTCAAATAACGATATTTCGTTCACGAGTCCTTTGAAATTAATTAGAAACCGCTTCGGTATGGACAGACGGACGGACCAGCACATAGGTACTATAACATAATATATGCATAGATATGTATTTTTAGAACTAGGAAAAGGACGGATGTATGACATTGATGGCATAAAATCATACCTATCTAGTACCAAACACTGCTTAGCATATTAGGACTACTAAAATTACAGGTTTCGGGTTTACGGCAAATGTGCCTACAACGCTCAAGAAAATGATGATGCATTGACCGTAAATTGGTACTTCTACTTCGTTTTTGGTATAGTAACTTAAATTGAAAATTCATACTATATCATAAATTAAACGGTGTTAGATTTATGTGTAACAATATTCTACTCTGTAATACCTAGTAATATTGCCTGAGAAGCTGGAGATTTATAGTGTTAAATCAAATAAAGTACCTATACACATACATTGGCCGTCTGGTTATGGCAGTAAGAATACATTTGTCACCACCTTAACTCCTCCTGTGTGTATCGTAAGAGTCGACTAAGGGATTGAAGTGTCACTGACCTTTATTTTATAAAAGATTGATGATGGGCAGCAGCGTCATCATAGTGGACACATTCCTGCGATCGCCAATCCGCTTGCCCAGCGTGGCAATTATGGGCATTTGTCTCCTAGTGCGTTTATACGCATAGTTAATAGGAGAGGCCTATGTCCAGCAGTGGACTATCATAAGCTGATGATGATGATGATGACACATACATACTTATACCTACACAGATACTTGCCATCTACAATAAACTCACTTGAAAAACATTAGACTTCAGTCATTCATAATCTAGTTTATGTTTTAGTAGGTATTAGTTTCGAGTACAAGAACATGGGGATGCATAATGAACCTGACATAAATAAGACATTATTCCGTTACGTTAAGTCGATTTGTGTAAGATGTCCCAACATATTTATTTATTTATTTTACACCTCGGCCTAGGTAGGTTACAAATCACTTATATATTATTGAGATAAGAAAACTTAATAAACTAGTCCTTTCAGAAGTATTTATGTACTAGTATCGAATCGAATTCGCTATGTGGTTGCGGTTGCCATATGATGACGGCAATAAGAATAAATTTGTCACCACCCCAACTCTTTCCGTGGGTGTCGTAAGAGCCGACTAAAGGATTGAAGTGTCACGGACCATTCATTGATAGAAGATTGATGATGGGCAGCAGCGTCATCATAGTGGACACATTAATGCGATCGCCAATCCGCTTTCCCAGCGTAGCGATTATGGGTATTTACCTCCTAATGCGTCAATATGCTAATGGGATGTATTTGTGATAGCCTGACGATGATGATGAGAATCGAAGGAGACCACGATGCCAATAAAACCTTAGAACCTATTCACTGGCATTGGACATTTGTACTTATTTATAAACTACTACTACTTATTTTAAGTATTTTAACAGGATGCGTTATTAGATACTTCTCACCATTGTGGAATGTGAAGTCTGAACTATCTTATGTAGCATAATAATAGCTCACAATCTTATTTCCTATAATTAATTAGATAATTCGATTGATAATTATTCGGGCATGGTGCGATAGAACAATCCTATTCATATAGAAAACCTAAGGCATTTATAAGCATGAACCTAAATAGCATACCATACACACACAGGTACTAAATGAGGGATCACATACCTTCCTTTTTTCTTAAGGCTATCAAAAAAATCTGATCAAAGCTTTTCATAGCTGGAAAGACAAACTGGCAGACAACATTAGGTCCTAAGTACAACTATGTGTATTATTTTACATATGAGGTTCTTTACTTTTTAAAAGACCTTCCTATCAATATGATAACAAAATTATAACACTAGTTTTGACTGCTTTTACCCCTTCCTTTACATTCTAATGAGTATTACTAAACTAAATAATATACTTTACAGAAACCACAGCCAAATTGAACTAGAGTAATTGTGT
Source organism: Thaumatotibia leucotreta (assembly GCA_025490895.1). NCBI lineage: Eukaryota > Metazoa > Arthropoda > Insecta > Lepidoptera > Tortricidae > Thaumatotibia > Thaumatotibia leucotreta. The sequence continues at coordinate 2,092 of JALPQI010013103.1, forward strand.
TGTCTAGTTGGTGATTCAAGCAGTCAGAACTCCATGATGAGGATGCACTGCGTCGGCGATGGAGGAATTGTCGTATCTTCTGTCCCATTTGTCGTCGTCGTCTACCTCTGGCTACAGCAGCTGCTTGCCATCAGAAGGCTTGTATGCTTTGCTTATTTGCCACCGTAATAATAAAAAAGTCAAAATGTAAGATGCCTAGGTCCTACCAACCAACTACATTTTCATCACCATCATATCAAAATCCTAGAATATGTAGCTACTTACTCTGATATCCATCCTATTTGATAGCATTAGTATGACTTACACTTATTTTACAATCATGTAAACGATTACTTAGTTATCTAGAATTACCCTATTGGCAGTGAGCACGACGCCCTAAAGTATTCCACGTGATATGTTTTAATCATATCGAGCAGTTATGTAGTACATCGTGCTCGTTATTTTGTTCTGCTGTATTATGACAGCATTTTGAATAACTAATATTACGTAAATAAATGGCTACACTGATATCTGTAAAAGTATTTTTATAATAAAATGCCCTAAGCGTGTGTGATGCCGCTGATGGCAATAAGAATACTTTGTCACCACCCAACTCTTCCCGTGGGTGTCGTATGAGTCGGCTAAGGGATTGAAGTGTCACTGACCATTTATTTATCGAAGATTGATGACTCCCATCCGCTTGGCCAGCGTGGCGATTATAGGTATTTTCCTCCTAATGCGTTTATACGCATAATTTCAGCAGTGGACTATCATAGGCTGATGATGATGATGATGATGGGCAGCACCATCATCATAGTGGACACACTACTGCGATCGTCAACCCACTTGCCCCGCGTGGCGATTATGGGCATTTACTAGTAATAGGAGAGGCAGGTGACAATTAATATTATACCGATTCATTTATACTAAATATACTGAGATATGTATAAATGTACTCACCGTAAGGATGTAAATCATGTCATTAAATATTATAAAAATATTGTCATGTGTATAATCTTGTCGTTCAGATACATTATTCATTATCTAATGATGATCGTCAATATAATTTATAATTTTTATAATTTATATGTAGTTTTGTTTAACAATATAATAATTGATTCACGTCATCTGTCATTATGTCAAGTTTGCTTTTTTTATTTAAAAAAAGGCTTTTGTCACCCTTGTTTTCATCGGCTTGTCATATTTCTCCATGTCATTTCTTCAATTGCTATTTTTGGCAGCACAATCTATCGATGAGTAGCGGAACCAAAACTTCGTGAAAACAATAATAAACTTATAACACTTTTTTTTTAAATAACATGAACCCTGCATGCCATTGGGTGTTGGTGCCATACAATGAAATAATGTCCTAATTAAGAGCTTTAAAACGAGGTATATCTCAACCGTAGGTATACATTCATGGGACACGATCCATACAATAATGCCTATTCTTCTTTCTCGGGTATTTGCAATCTGTTTCTGTGTGCGTCCGGCGTTGGAAAATTTAATTATTTTTTCTTTGGTATATGACATCTAAATAATATTTAAAAATATACTGGGATTTTCCCAAAAATAATAATTTCATAGTAAACAGTATACTTTTTGTTTTTCTCAAAATAATATAATATTAAATTATATTACTGATTTTAACGAAGTGCGTTTAAAACTTACACATTTGAGACCTTAAAAATACATTATTTTCATTTTAACATTAATCAATTCTTAAAATAAACGCATTTTAGCAGTCGAACGAGACTCTTCATTATTTTGTTACAAGTCACAAGCGACAAGTGTATAATACAACCTTCGAAAAACAAAATGACTGTTCAATGCCTACTAGTACATGACGTTTAGTTGTATTTTTCAATTATGACACTTGTAAAATCTCTAGTATCCCCACTCTTGTAATAATTTATATAGATGCGTCAAACGAGAACTTGTGAAAAATATTGATTTAACAGCGTTGCCATGGATACACACTTGTAATACAAGGCTTGTAATGTACGAGAAATAGGCCCCTGGACGTAGGCCTCTCCTATAACTATGCGTATAGACGCATTAGGAGGTAAATGCCCATAATCGCCACGCTGGGCAAGCGGATTGGCGATCGCAGTAATGTGTCCACTATGATGACGCTGCTGCCCATCAACAATCTTTTATTAAATAATGGTAAGTGACACTTCAATCCCTTAGTCGACTCTTACGACACCCGCAGGAGGAGTTGGGGTGGTGACAAATGTATTCTTACTGCCGTCACCACACGGCTAACGGTCTGTTAACTAGAAAAAAAATTACAATTCCGTGGCCCTCGTTGATATAAATGAGCCTGGACGAGTAGTTCTGCCGCTCGACACTAGATGGCGCTGTTAACTAACCTGGATAATGTCATAGGCCTGTAATAGGTGCGATGGTTGGAAGACTGATTGTGTAGAAAGCCTATTAAACACTAGATCGACGTTCCCCGACCGTCGTTGATTAAATGAAGCTTTTCCGGTAGTCCTGCCGCTCACTAGATGGCGCTGGCAACTAACCTGGATAGTCTCATAGGCCTGTAATAGTTGCGATGGTTGGCAGACTGATTGTGTAGAAAGCCTATTAAACACTAGATCCACGATCCCCCGACCGTCGTTGATTAAATTAAGCTTTTCCGGTAGTCCTGCCGCCCGACACTGGATGGCGCTGGTAACTAACCTGGATAGTGTCATAGGCCTGTAATAGGTGCGATGGTTGGCAGACTGTGTACAAAAGCCTATTAAACACTAGATCCACGATCCCCCGACCGTCGTTGATTAAATTAAGCTTTTCCGGTAGTCCTGCCGCCCGACACTGGATGGCGCTGGTAACTAACCTGGATAGTGTCATAGGCCTGTAATAGGTGCGATGGTTGGCAGACTGTGTACAAAAGCCTATTAAACACTAGATCCACGATCCCCGACCGTCGTTGATTAAATGAAGCTTTTCCGGTAGTCCTGCCGCTCACTAGATGGCGCTGGCAACTAACCTGGATAGTCTCATAGGCCTGTAATAGTTGCGATGGTTGGCAGACTGATTGTGTAGAAAGCCTATTAAACACTAGGTCCACGATCCCCCGACCGTCGTTGATTAAATTAAGCTTTTCCGGTAGTCCTGCCGCCCGACACTGGATGGCGCTGGTAACTAACCTGGATCGTGTCATAGGCCTGTAATAGTTGCGATGGTTGGCAGACTGATTGTGTAGAAAGCCTATTAAACACTAGGTCCATGATCCCCCGACCGATCGTTGATTAAACTTTTCCGGTAGTCCTGCCGCTCGACACTAGATGGCGCTGGTAACTAACCTGGATAGTGTCATAGGCCTGTAATAGTTGCGATGGTTGGCAGACTGATTGTGTAGAAAGCCTGTTAAACACTAGATCCACGATCCCCCGACCGTCGTTGATTAAATTAAGCGTTTCCTGTAGTCCTGCCGCTCACTAGATGGCGCTGGCAACTAACCTGGATAGTGTTAAACACCAGTTCAGCGATGCCCTGCCCTTCCACGTTGATCAGATGAGGTTGGAACAGCGCTTTTGGTGCTTCGAACCGCTCGCCGCCCACTTTGATCACCCGCCCGTCTGATAACTAGAAAAAAAATTACGATTCCGTGGCCCTCGTTGATATAAATGAACCTGGACGAGTAGTTCTGCCGCTCGACACTAGATGGCGCTGGTAACTAACCTGGAAAGTGTCATAGGCCTGTATAGGTGCGATGGTTGGCAGACTGATTGTGTAGAAAGCCTATTAAACACTAGGTCGACGATCCCCCGACCGTCGTTGATGAAATTAAGTTTTTCCGGTAGTCCTGCCGCTCACTAGATGGCGCTGGCAACTAACCTGGATAGTCTCATATGCCTGTTATAGGTGCGATGGTTGGCAGACTGATTGTGTAGAAAGCCTATTAAACAGTAGGTCCACGATCCCCCGACCTTCGTTGATTAACACGTTCGCCTCCGGTACTGTTTCACTAAGTGCTTATACTATGCCGATCGAAATTATCTGATTGAAATCCTATGCCAGTGCCACGCATGTGTGACCGAAAAGATTGTACTCCTATGCCGGTGACACAGCACTATGTAAAAAACGTTCGTATTTCGATGCCACATAGGAGTGAGAACTTGATTAATGCTAGTGGCATAAGAATAAGATTACTTTGATCACGTATGTGTGTCACTGGCATAGGAGTACAGCTTTTTCGGTCACATATGTGTGTCACCGGCGTCGAACGTGTTAAATTAAGCTTTTCCGGTAGTCCTGCCGCTCACTAGATGGCGCTGGCAACTAACCTGGATAGTGTTAAACACTAGTTCAGCGATGCCCTGTCCTTCCACGTTGATCAGATGAGGTTGGAAGAGCGCTTCTGGTGCTTCGAACCGCTCGCCGCCCACTTTGATCACCCGTCCGTCTGGTAACTGGAAGAAATGTTACAGGAATAAGTCCTTCACGGTTGTATTTATTCTTCTTAAAGCTACTCTTAACTTCCTGCCGCCCAGACAATAAAAATTGCCAGTGAATTTTGAATTAATAGTGCAAGAATTAGAATAGGATTTCATTTATTTGAGGAGACCTTTTAATAGGCCTCCGGGCGGCAGGAGGTTAAGTGCAAAACTTTCCCAATAGTCGCCTCTTAGTAGAATGTGGAAAAGTTGAATGTGAAAAAACTACTTTCTGATGCCAAAATGGTCAATGTAAATGGGCAATTATATGCAAGAGTGTAATGAAAGTGACCAATTTCTCGCATGTTTATTTATTAATTGTTCTAATTTTACTGTTATTATGTCTAGATATGAAAATTATACTTATTCAGACATAGTGTAACACTTACACTTGGATCATAAATAAACACACGATCAAATGGTTACTTTCATTACAGTTGCATAGATTTACCCAAATACCAATTTGTAAGTCAGATTTGTAGGGAATATCAGAGAATCTTTGGAGGATGCATATATTCGGCAGTAGACATCTTCCGGCTGATAAGATAATGATGATCAGGGAATACTGTTATGTATTAAAGGTGCAAAACTGTTCCCTACAAATCTGACTTACAAATTGGTAATTGGGTAAATCTCTGCAATTGTAATGAAAGTAACCATTTGATCGTGTGTTTACTGTTCCAATAGTCGCCAAGAAATATTATTTCTAACCTAACTGCATACCATAATATGGCATGCACTTAGGTGCAAAACTGTTCCAATAGTCGCCTCTCACGGAAATAAATATGTGGAATAAATATTTATGGTCATGATTAATACATAACAGTATTCCCTGATCATCATTATCTTATCAGCCGAAAGATGCCTACTGCCGAATATATGCATCCCAAAAAGATTCTCTGATATTCCCTACAAATCTGACTTACAAATTGGTATTTGGGTAAATCTCTGCAACTGTAATGAAAGTAACCATTTGATCGTGTGTTTACTGTTCCAATAGTTGTCGGCCTCTGTAGCCTAGTTGGTAGTGACCCTGCCTACGAAGCCGGAGGTTCTGGGTTCGAATCCCGGCGAGGGCATTATTTGTGTATTAATTTATCACAAATAGTTGTTCCTTGGTCATGGTTGTGTATGTATTTAAGTATCTATATGTATCTATCTATTATATATATCGTCGCTTGGTACCCACATCACAAGCCTTAATTGTGCTTACCGTGGGACTAGGTCGATTTGTGTAAGATGTCCCAAGATATTTATTTATTTATTATTTAATAGTCGCCAAGAAATATTATTTCTTTTTACCCTAGAAAGATAAAAGTACTCACAACATAAGGCTCAACGAGAACCGTGGTCTCCCAAGCGAGTCTCTGCTCTTGCTCGATGTTGTACCCGATGTAGCACAACTTCTCTTTCATCATGCGAACCGTTTCGAAGTCAGCTGAGTGGTTGAATGCGTAGCCACGAAGAAGTAGCAACTGAAAATAACATTTGGCGATTACTATCGGACCTAGGGAACCTGTTTAAATACATTTCTTTAGAAATTAAAGGGTTTTTTTTTCATACAAAATAATTGAGTATGCAATGTATTGCTGGTAGCCACATTAATTAACGTATCTAAACGTCATACGAGTGTCATGTCAGTTGGACGGCATACATTGCTATTATATACATTATATATATTATATACATTGCATTATTTTTTTTCTAAAGTGCAACCCACACACTTTAGAAAAAAAAATTACACCTAACTAGCATCAAAATTTAGCGAAATTATTATTTTATATGATTCGTAAGATCAGATAAAATAATCTATAAATAAAGTACTAATTGCAAAAAAAATTAATGAATGCATGACTTATTATTGTGACTCACTCCTCCAAGGAGAAGAATATGCACTCTCCCCTGCGACGTTGCCCATTCTTCCGTTATGGGGAGCATCTTGGGATATTCACAATATCAAATTATGGGGTCAGGGCAGGGACTGAAAACCGGCATTTTCTTCGTACAAAAAATAACGGTTCTTTCTGTTCTTCGGTTATATAAATTCTAAGTTAATGTAGAAATTTAAAAATACGATGTTGTAAATTATTACATTACAGAGGTCTTTTTTAGAAAACCTCTTTAATGTATACATAAATACTTACAAATTTGAATCTATGGTCTATGTGAGGTGAACGTGAAGTGCAATCTATGGTCTATGTGAGGTGAACGTGAAGTGCAGTCTATTTGTGTCAAAAGGCAGACAAACGTCAGTTGTTTTTTTCGTTACATGTAATTTATAGGAAAGATGCGAAACTTTCGAAAGAAACAACATGAATCTTTCGCCATTTTCATCGCTAGTTACAAGTCAAACTGTGTAAACCGTTTTGTGGGACAAATGGTAAAATAAATGTACATTTTGATATAATAAATAAATAATAATAAAAAAAAAGCCACAAACCTTGATAAGGTATCGAGTGATATCTCTCCCAGCTATATCGAGCCTTCGAGTCAAGTGCGGTAGTGCGAACTCTTCATACACAGGGCATATGTGGGTCACCCCATCTCCAGAATCGACGACCACGCCGGAGATCAGGCCCTGGGCGTAGAGAGTTAGGACGGCTTGGATCGCGATGTAGGCGCTGTCGAAACCGTATTTCTCGAACATGACCTGTAAATGTATTAAAAAATGTAAGGTTTTTGTCGTAACTCGTTGCAATTGTCACTAAGTAATAAAGTATTTAACCCTTTTTTGAGGTTTTCTAGTTTAAACAGTTATTGTACGCCATGTAAGTTTTTATACGCCAACTGGCCCCAATTTCACCACGTTGACAAGTGCTACAATTGTAAATTTACTGTTTCTCCAATCGGGGGCATCAATAGGCTACAGCTGCCACCAACATAAAATGTAGTGCAAGAACTTTAATAAATCAGCAGTATCTAAAGAACTACTTTTTTTGAGTAGCAAAATTACAATTGTCACGAAAACACGACAATTGTAGCGAAATTCCGACATAAGCCGAACCTCATGTCAAGATTTAATGAAAATTGTACTAAACCTTGCGACAATTATCACGGATTTCGGAAAATAAAAAAGTAGTTTATTAACCATATAAAAACGTTGATAGCAATAATTTTATGTTGGTGGCAAACGAGCACATGAACCGTCCGATAGTAAGCGGGAGCCGTAGCCTACGGAGGCCTGTGCCGTCAGTAACAGTGATATTTTACAATTGTCACACTTGTAATTATGGTGAAATAGGCCACTGGCCAATCATAGCGCACGAGTTAGCTTATGATGGTCACGCTTTAACCGTTTATCGTACGCATCATTTTCGCACTTGCATACGTGTTAGAACATGACGGCAACTACGAAAAACGATTAATCACGAGACCTATTAGTATTACTTTATATTTGTTTCAGTAAATACTTAAGTATACAAATATTATTAATATTCAAGAAATCTATTGGTACACAATGATCAGATCTTCAGATGTAACAACTTCGTTAAGGTACGTATAAACCAAGCGAACAAAGAGCTAGAACCAGAATAGAGCATTGATTCTTGATCTTTTAGTGTAAACGGAAGTTCGTTCTCAGCGTTTACACCAAAATATTAACGAGCAAGAACGCAAAGCAAGAACTAGAGCGCAATCCAAGAACTGATTCTTAGAGCATATGCTCTAGAGCTGTTTAGACCAGGCGAACAAGCGCCCGTTGCTCATTCGTCGGGTCGGACGGTTAGTCTAGTGTACACTATGTCGGACTCAGAAACAGATATTTTAATTGCGAGTTCAGCGTATATAATATTGAGTAAATTGATTAAAAAAAAGAAGAAAGAGACGTTGGTGGGTTACAAATCTAATGCAAAGGAGGACACTTGATAATATAGGTGATATAATGAGAAGTCTGAAAGAACAAGAAGAAAGTGGTCAATATAAAAGCATTCATAGAATGGCATCAGAGGACTTTGATTATTTATTGTCTCTGATTGAAGATAAAATTAGCAAATCAAATACGAATTACAGAGACTCGATTCCAGCATACGACAGGCTAGCAATTACATTACGATTTTTGGTGACGGGAGATTCATATGACAGCCTCATGTATTTTAGTAAAATTTCGAAATCTTCGATATGTCTAATAGGGTGGATCGATTTTTTTAGTTTTGGAAATTCATAAAATAATCTTTATAGATCGATACTTCGTGGCTAGAGAAACAAAAAATATTATGATCATTTTTGTATTTACTTTTATTTTGTACTTCGTTTATATGCCCAAAAATCGACTCTATTTTTATGGTTTTTTTTAAGAAAAGTCAGTAGTTCGTGGATATTTTCGGTTTTATTTTTATGTAGAAATAAAATAACATTATTTGTCATAAATTTAGAATTTGCACAATTTAATTATATGAAAATTATAACCAGTATCGGCAAAAACTGAGGCTCTTGGGGCAGTACCTGCCAAATGAATATCAGAAAAAGGTATATTGTTAAAGAATGTTACTTTTTACGACTATCATTCTATTGGCCCGCGGTTCCAAAAAACCGAAAAAAAATTTTTTTTTTATACTTCAATGTATGGACCAACATTTTTTTCAGGATTTTCTGAAAGGGCCGCATATAGGAATAACCTGTCTAAAAAGTAACATCTTCAACAATATATCTTTTTCCGATAATCATTCATTATTTTTCTCTGAAGTTTACCTAGTGCCTCGAGCCACGAACGGCTAGAACGAGCACGTCCCCGAATTCCAAACACAAAATAATGCTCTAGGCGACTGTTCGCACGCTCGGATGAGCGTTTACAGTTTACACCAAGCGAGCGACCATTCTTAGAATATTCGTAGAATATTGATAGAATCTATAAGAACAACGAAAGAATGCTCTGTCTCTGTTTACACAAAAAGAACTTCGTAGAGCGTCGATAGAATGAGCGAATGCTCTTTTAGTCTGCACGCACCTTTACATCTCATTATTTTTCAGGTAAATATGTGGGCCAATCCCGGCGGCACTGCAATGCCGGGCCGACCCGTGACGGGAGTGGAGCGAGCCCCGAACATCCCGTCGGTTTACAAAAATCAGTTTAATATACTGGTCCCTCAGTGAGGGAACTTTCAGATATTAAGCTGAAAAGAACAGATACTACACTTTGATCTTAGCCAAAAGGCCGAGAAGCGGATACCGGTTCCGGCGAAATCGAGGCGGGTGACTGAATGGAGGGAAATCTTAACACCGCGATGTACGATTACTACTGGAGCACTACAGAGCCATCTAGCGGCAAAGTCTGTCACATACACTATCACACTGTCATATCGTCGGGGATAGTGAAATACCGCGTAACTATTAACTAACAACTTCAATTATGGTCAATTTGAGTGTCAATTGTTTGATATTTGAACTCTATCGGCTTTGGTAGTTATGCGGTATTGCACTATACCCGACGACATTCTCCACGCTTAAAATCAATAAAGTCCGACCGAGATCCCGGTCTCGGTCTCGGTCTCGGCATTCTCGGCCAAAAATCGATGCGAGATATCCCTCTCGGCTCTCGGCCAAAAATGGCCGGGACTCTCGGCCGTGACCGAGATTCGTAATGAGCCGTAATTGGCGAGCTTGACGCCATCTCGCGAACTTACTTCGATTTTATTGGTGTCACATTGACATGAACTGACTTCAATTTCACTTTAAAATTCACGGAAGGAATAATTTAGAGTAAGCGACCCCTATCATAATATCGATAAAAATACCTAAAATTCGAATACAGGTTTGTGGGGTACCTACATAAAAAAAAAATCAAAAATAGAAATATCCGAAGAATATTGCTGTATTTAGTTTGACGTTAGACTTACTATAGGTATTTGCTAGAGATTTTTTATGTATTTTTATATATTTTTTATCCTTTCTACCAAGTCTCGGTCTCGGCCGAGAATCAAAATTATTCTC
>JALPQI010013104.1:0-32621 GCA_025490895.1 Thaumatotibia leucotreta
AAAGTGACGGATAGTACGATAAACGTCTGACCATCGTAAGCCACCAGTAGTTGTAAAGGTTCTATATTTATTCATGCCCACTCTTTAAGATCTATTATTTCAATAGGTATCATCATCAAATAGGTAGAGAGATGCGGTAGAAAATATCAACAAATTCCACTGTTACACCATCGTTAACCTAAAGGTGCGTTTAAACCAGAAGAGCATTCGCTGTTCTAGCGCCCGTTCTACGAAATCAACCAATCACGTTTTGTGTACCGATCGAATTTCGTAGAATGGGAGGTTAGAACGTCGTTGTGCGAACCAAATCTGATATTGTACGGGATTTTGATTAATTGAAGCGACACCTTTTGGGCATTTCTCAGAGCGTTTCAACCGCCGTGACTTCGGTGGCAGCCTTATCACACGAATTCCGTGAGAGATCCAAGAGCTTTTCGATATATTGGTAGACGTAGATGACAACTACCAAGACATCCAACAAAATTATGAGATACTTACGGAAATCGGGTTATAATGTCGCCACCGAAGTCACGGCGGTTGAAACGCTCTGAGAAATGACCTTTTGTACATCGTGCGTGGCTAGGTTAAAATTTCAAAGTCAAAAATCCAACACGTATCAGCTTTGGAATGCGCAACGACGGAATGCTCTTTTAGTTTGAACGCACCTTAACGCTCATTTCAAAGCTCTAATAAAGGTTCTTTATCTATTTATGTTCACTCCTGTACCTGAATCCATTTTTTTAGAAAGATATAATCTGATGTCCATGACCCATGACATTACTTCCTGCTACGCATCGACCGATATGGCAAAGTTAAGGTCAGAATAGATCGTGGCTAGGTAAGACTTGAAGCCGTGAAAAAAACATTTCGTTGTTAATTAGAAGGTATTGAATAAAACAAATCTTATTGTTTATAAAATCATTTATATACCTACTTAGTTTTAAAATGCCAAAAAAAGTCATTCTAAAATAGAACGTAAACAATGCCCTTTGGTTTTTAAAAAGGCTTAAAAAATATCAATAATTTTAACTAAAATTGTATGTGAACTCAAGGTTTAAGGTTTTAAGTTGTTATAAAAAACCAAGGTTGAATAATGCAAGGTTTTAATTGGTTTTGTTTTTTTTAGAGTGTACTGACGAATGGTCTAAATAAATAAATAAATATCTTGCGACATCTTACACACATCGACCTAGTCCCACTGTAAGCTCAATTAAGGCTTGTGATGTGGGTACCAGGGGACGATATAGATAGATACATATAGATACTTAAATAGATAGACAGCCATGACCAAGGAACAAATATTTGTGATAAATAAATACACAAATAATGCCCTCGCCGGGATTCGAACCCGGAACCTCCAGTTTCGTAGGCAGGGTCACTACCAACTAGGCTACGGAGGCTGACAAGGTATATTTATTCGTTTTAAAATGATGCATGAATGGCTTAAAAAATTAAATTTTTATAGCACTAAAGAGTTTTTAGACATGAAAAATAATTAATTAGGTAAACTTGTATGACATTATATTTTAAATGAATGAATTGTATTTAATTGAATAATGTATAAAATTGCATTATATTATTATAAGTTTTTGTATATATAGTTTGTGTACAAAGTTTGCATACCATTAATGGTTACACATGAAACTTACCACCTATCGCATTAACACCTGTGTAATTGGTATTGTTTAAAGCAAATAAATGATTCTTATTCTTATTCTTAAAAATACAGTATAATACAGATGTAGTGAGAAATGACTTGCCTTCGGAAACGTTCGTCAACGTCATGCTGTTTCAGTCTATCTCACTGAGACTGACAGTAATAGCTGTCATGCTACTTCAGTCAGACTCGGTGACACTGCCTGAAACAGCATGTGTTTACGAACGTTTCCGAAGGCAAGTAATTTCTCACTACACCTGTACACATTCTTTGGTAATTTTTCTTCGAGCCAGCCAGCGGATGGTTCAGCAGATAACATAAGTTTACATCCAATACCACCACGCGTCGACCGGTACAAACAGCCCCCATCGCAGCCCATGCCGCTCCCCATCCGTCGGCCACCACGTGAGCGTTGTCATCTCTCCGGCCCACGGGTCCAGCGGTGGGGACGGCTCCACGGCCCTAGTTCCGAAGACCTTCATCTCGATCTTGGCTAGGTAGGAGAATGTGAAGCGGAACTCGACGTAGGCTGTTGTTTTGAAGTATTTGTAGCATTGGAGGCTGCAACGAAAAAAGTACGAGTTAGCAATGAAATTGAGCAATAAAATAGTGTAGCTAACAAAACTTGTTATATTATTTTATTTATATTAAGTACAATATTATAATTATTTATTTTCTGTCATTAAATTTAGTAAATCACATTAAATAGATATCGATTATCGTTCAAAAATGCTCCGAAATGTTTGACTTGGCAGAAAACCGAGCAACTGAAACTCTGATCTGATCACAGGTTGAAAATTAAAAAAATAAAATAAAAAATGAGTTGGCGGGTATTAGTTTTATATTTTTCTTCTTTCGCTTTATGATAACTCCGTTGTGTAAATTGCATTGAAAATATGTTTGTGTTTTACTTTCCTCTCAAACGAAGTGAAAAGAAGAGTGTACAACATGGGCATAAATGTCGATTTTTTACCCTCGTCTACTATTTTGGCTCGGTTGCGATTGCCTGGGTTAAAAATGGGTCAATTTATGCCCTTGTTGTACAATCTAATATAAACTGCGTTATCATTAGAAATATTAACGTCGATTTACACCGAACGAGAGAAATGCTCATTCTATCCCCACTCTACGAAATTCGTTCGCTACACAAAACGTAATTCGTTGAATTTCGTTGATTTCGTAGTGTGGGGGATATAATGAGCGTTCACTCGTTTGGTCTAAATCAATGCACTTTTAGATACATTCCACGAAAAAGTCAGCTAATGTCCCGTAACAACACGGTTTTTCTCAAAATTGTGGGTTTATCGAAGTTCTCTTTCGTGACCAGAGGAGGGAGAAAAAATCGGAAGAAAACTCAAATTATCGGAATATACACGCGTTAGTACGGGACAGTCCATGGAATGCTTCATTAGATGTTATTTGCCAAAGCCTCCATAGCCTAGTTGGTAGTGACCCTGCCTACGAAGCTAGAGAATCTGGGCTCTAATCCTGGCGCAGGCACTATTTGTGTATTTATTTATCACAAATATTTGTGCCTTGGTCGTGGCTGTCTATGATTTAAGTATCTACATAATTTATCTGAAACCTTCGATGGTGTTGGCCGGGGCATTGGCAGACCGAGAAGGAGAGATGGCGGGACGACCTGGACGCACTCTATCCAAATTGGCTGGAGAACTGTAACGATCGGGCCGAATGGAGGAAAAGAGGGGAGGCTTTTGTCCAGCTGTGGGACACTAAACCAGGCTAATAAAAAAGAAAAAGTTTTTTTTTTCAAGTCTATATCAATCTCCATAAATATTATTGTGTTCTTTCCTAAAGGGGCAGATTGGTATTAGTAGTTAGTTTTGTTTCTACGAGTATATAATTATTACAATAATAAACTCGTTACCTTTTAATTGTCCTTAACTAAAGTGCTTCTCATAATTTTAAAGTGACATAAAATTATCTAGAAAGTAGATATATTATCCACATCTCTAATATAATTTATATAATAAAATCACCTTAGGCCCGACGCTCATAAAAAATAATCATAAGTATATCCGGTATGACGTGTTTCATTAAAGAATTACAGCTTTCTATCCTGCGCGCATGTAAGGTTTGCCAGGTGCCTGATATTATGTCCGGATTTATCATGATGTTTACGGCAAAATTATATGAGCAGTGTTGCTGCTGGCATTGGACAGGGCTCGGTGTGTTACTGATATTTTCAATGTTCTAGATAGACTAATGTGCTAACAATTAGCAGTTTTTTCTTTCTTATTTATAAGTTCTTTTTATTATCAGAGTGAGATTACACAAAGAAAAAAAAAATTTGTTTAGTTTTATATTATACATTCACTGGTCTCATGCAGTGTGAATTTGTAAGTAGGTTTATTTAATTCGGCTAAGAATTAGATGATGTATTATGTTTCCATAAGCTAGAACCTGTGATTGGCTTTGTGATTCTATTATTATTTATAGATACATAAATAATAAAATAAAATAAAAACAAAATTGCAAATAAGGTTTAAATTATTTAAAACGTACAGTAAAACATGTCTTTCCCGTAATTTACATTCGGAAAATTACTATATTTTGACCCATTAATAAGGTCTTGATCCGAAGCACCCATGGCCCAAACCCGACGTACCTATATGGGCGATTTTTTTTCAAAGTTGTCCGTCCGTCTTGATTTTTGAATTTGGAACTTGTCAATATGATTTCTGCTCGGAATCGTAATAGGAGAAAAAATGACATACATTCTTCGAACTTTCCATTCCGTTAACGCCATACAGAATGTTTGAAAAAATAGTAACAGAATGAAAAAAATTTGGGACAATAAAAATCCTATCAGGTTAGGAAAAAAACCTATGTTACAAAAAATGACCCATATATGCCATGCCGTTAGAGATCGGTACATGCCAAGCGATTTTTAAGTAGAACTGATTAGCTGGCTATAATGATAGTCCTAGCTCCTACTGTCGCAATGCGACCAATAATAAATAATAAATAAATATCTCCGGACATCTTACACAAATCGACCTAGTCCCACAGTAAGCCAATTAAAGCTTGTGATGTGTGTACCAGGCGACGATATATATAATAGATAGATATAGATACTTAAATACATAGATAGCCATGACCAAGGAACAAATATTTGTGATAAATAAATACAAATAATGCCCTCGCTGGGATTCGAACCCGGAACCTCCAGCTTCGTAGGCAGGGTAACTACCAACTAGGCTACGGAGGCTGACAAAAACCTCACCAACCCAAGTTGCAATGTAACTAGATCTATTCATGAACTGCCATACTCGTAAAAACTATTTTTCCCCTCACTAGCTCGAGTGTTCTGTTATACTTAAGTAAAAATAATGAATGAGAATGATGTAATGCATTGGCATTGGCGTGCAACTACAGGAATGTGTTAAACTCGTGCTAAGTTTACTGCGGCAAAATCTTGCATTAGTTAAATACATTATTGCATTTCAAAAATTAGTATCACTGAGCTGATGATAATTATTAATGTAAACAAATAATTATCTTTTTTGAGATTCCTCGCTAAAGCGAGGGGAAAAGTTTTGTGTTACACACGGGCGGAAATGTATTTCACTTCTCCTATGTTAAAACACTCACTACGCTCAGGATTCTATTTTAGAACCACTCGCTTCGCTCGTGTTCAACTACAGAATCCTTTCCCTTGCTCGTGTTCGAATTTCATACTCGCAGGTAAAATACCTGCCGTGTGGTGACGGCAGTTAGAATACATTTGTCACCACCCTAACTCCTCCTGCGGGTGTCGTAAGAGTCGACTAAGGGATTAAAGTGTCACTGACCTCTATTTGATAAAAGATTGATGATGGGCAGCAGCGTCATCATAGAGGACACATTACTGCGATCGCCAATCCGCTTGCTCAGCGTGGCGATTATGAGCATTTACCTCCTAATGCGTTTATACGCATAGTTAATAGGAGAGGCCTACGTCCAGCAGTGGACTATCATAGGCTGATGATGAGGTAAAATACTACCCTTGTATAACAAATAACACTTACCGTTTCCTATCCTGGCCCCTATGCGAGCCAGACATGTCCCTGTGGCAATGATGCTCCACCCACATGGCGGCGTTGGATCGGAAGTTGCAATGAAGCTGCACCAGCAAACAGGTGAAGTCGGCTTGATCAGCTAATGATAACTGTCAAGAAAGTGTTTTTAAAGTAGTCACTGAGACTGAGAGCGGCCGTGTGGCCATTGACCTCCAGCTATGCTATTCTCTTATTCACACATTCGACGCTGCGTTCATCAACGAGCTCGACGACGAGACAGCAGTGCTGACACAGCGCTGATAGCAAGGTGGTTTCCTTAGTGAATAACACTGCAGCTGTGTTTCGGTTTGGGGGTAAGATAGCCGGTGTAATTACTGGCATAGAGAGGCAATCCATCTAAGTCCTCAGGGTAGGCAGCGCATAGGCGATTTTGGGCCACAGTTCCTGCTTTCCATCAGGTGGGCTGAGAGGTCAGTTGTCTACCTTCGTCACATAAAAAAGTAGTGATACTATAAGTACAACATACTGGTGATTAATCAGAATAAGTATTAATCTTTCGAGAAGAAATCTAAAAATTATAACAGGATTAAATTGTTTAAATTATTGTTTTCTAATCATAAACATGTTTCAATAGGCATGATGACTGGCAAGTCAAATCAGCGTCTTTTCGAACTGTCAAAACGATCACCACTATGTAATTTTATATGAAATACTCAAAAGTCACGTCACGTTTGAGTTTTGCCAAATGACCTACTCTTTTAAGTTATTTTCAATTTATTAAATAGGATATTTTCTTCGGTTACCGCGAGGATTACTCATGAAATAAAACTATGAAAACGGATAAACTCGCGTATATTAACTAATTTTAACTTCATTCCGACGTTTCGAACACTTTACAGGGTTCATCCGCAGACCACGAACCCTGTAAAGTGTTCGAAACGTCGGAATGAAGTTAAAATTAGTTAGGTACTTAATATACGGGAGTTTATCCGTTTTCATAGTTTTATTTTATTAAATAGGAGTTCTGTACAAAAATTGCTGCAATCTACATCTTAGTAATAATTTCTTCGTGTATTATGTCGTGCATATAATTTATTTTAACTACAGTCAGCATCCCTATTGTTATTTATTGTTATTATGTTCATGCTTAAAATGCTTAAGCTTGTACTTGTTTGGCGTGTGTCATGTAATTATGTTGGTATACTTTGTTCACAGCGAGATACTTTTAAAGAAGCATTTGTAATTAAATAAACCGAACCAAACTTCTGATTTTGAAAGTCTAAAAGATTTTAGTGCAGCTTAAATTCATTCAGACCAAACGCGCATTCGCTCATTCTATCCCCCACTCTACGAAATTCGATTACACAAAACGTGGTTCGTCGAAATACGTTGATTTCGTAGAGTGGGGATAGAATGAGCGAATGCTCGTTTGGTCGAAATGGACCTTTAAAGTATGAAATGACACTCACAAAGAAAAACCCTCGACCATAGTTATTGGTGATGAGAATCTCGGAACTGTCTCTGTAGAGGACGGAGACGGTTTTGGTCCTCTTGCATTGTCCCTCCATCGTCTTCTCGTGCGTTCCAGCTAAAACATACACACAATAGTACATTACGACACAAGTGCGAAAAACATGAAATTCGAAAAGAGGGCCGATGTTTTAAAACACGACCGATAGGGAGTGTTTTAAATCGACACGAGTTACGAATTTCGTTTTTGCACGTGTCTCGTATGACGTTTTTTAGTACAGATGGCCCTCCGAAGTTTTGCACCTGACGTAAAATTACCTACTTCTCGCACTAGAGCCTAAAAAGGCACCATCTGTACTAAAAATATATAAATAAACACAATGAGCACCACTTGCAATGTTCAGAATCAGCCGCTAACCCGGAATTAACTAATCTAAGGTAAAGCTTAGATTACTTAATTCAGAATCAGATATATAAATAAAATCCATTCGCGATCTTTTTATTCGGCCTCTAACCCGGAATTAACTAACCGGGTTAACGGCTGACTCTGAACAGTGCAAGTTGTAATAGGGTTTTCCCAGAAAAAGATCGCGAGTGGATTTTATTTATATATAAAATATTTTAAAATAAAAATAAAACCGCCTTCAAAAATTCGCCCGAACTAAAAACTAAAAAACAATTTTAGTTCCTACTTCTTAGGATTTCCTACCCAAACCTTTAAACCTTTTACCCTATTCATTGAAATAAAATATTATGGCTAGGTATCCTACAGATTTCTTAGAAGTCGGTACCAAGCCAAATACGTTCATAGGTGTATATTAGATAGAACTTTGTAACTCACTGTCACTCCGATTATGTTTTTATCAACAGAATGATCTACCTCAGTCATTTTGATGAAAGCATAACCGGAGTGACAGTAAGTTACAAAGCTCTATCAAATACAGTCATATACTCGCGAAGTAAACATATTTGGCTTGGCACTATAAGGATAGCCAGATAAAACACCAAAAGTTCTCACAATATAATATATTTTCCAACTTTTTATAATTATAATAGTTACAAACACTTTGATTCACACCTTCACAGTTTGAATATCACCATCAGAATGTCCCAACCTGCCAAGTTTTTCCCTCTAATACCTGTATGTTCCCGCCAACGACCCACCAGACTTAAACTGGTCAGCTGGTGCTGCCACCTGTTCTAAGTTGTTGAGTCGTTGAGCGACTTTAATGAATTATAATTATATGATCTACTATTAACAAAAATGATTTATTTAAGTGAATACTGCGGAACCTTACACTCGACCATCCTGATGTCGTGTATGCCCTCATACACGCATCCGGTGAAACCTTACACTTGGCAAGCTGAGATTGAAACAGTCATTAATTTACTTATACATTAATTATTTGTAATACACGATAATATACATATACAAGGGTCATATACTCATTAGCCCTGGTGATAAGTATACACCAAAATAGTGAGTTATGTATGAAAGTATAAAACAATAGTAAATATTGAATAATAAATCAGTTCTTATATTTATTGCCTCTCGATTCCTGAGGACTTTGAAATACCTCTCGATTCATGAGGTTTTACTATAAACATATATGTGTATGCTAGAAATGCCTCTCGATTCGTGAGGACTTGAGAATGCCTCTCGATTCGCGAGGACCTGAGAATGCCTCTCGATTCGTGAGGACTTTAGTCAACCTCTCGATTCGCGAGGACCTGAGAATGCCTCTCGATTCGTGAGGACTTTAGAATGCCTCTCGATTCGTGAGGACTTCATTAAATACAAATAAATAATCAAATTACTTGTCATCTTCGGAATCATTGTTATCTATGTCAGTATCGTCCTTATCATCAATTTCTAAAGCTGTTAAATGTATCCATGGTTTTATTCGATCCACAGCTACTACAGTCTTATGCTTCTTCTTTGTACCTTCAAACCCTGGAATTGACGCCACCTGATACCGGTCATTTCCTAGCACTTTGATGATACGAAAAGGACCTTCGTAAGACGGCAGTAATTTAGTACTTTGGCCTTGATTATGAAACGCTGTTTTAGTGATTTTAACTAGCTCACCCTTTTTGTAGATCCTTGCCGGGTGCCTACCCCTGTCATAATACTCTTTTTGATATTGTTGTGCTTTATCGATCCTATCACTAACTTCCTTCCGTAAAGATTCTATATCATTAACTTCGTGACTTTCACCTGATATTTCGTTTAAAATTGGCCTAATTTCACTATTTATTGACGGTCCAAACATTACTTCAGCTGGCGTTCTGGCGGTGGTTTTCTGGATCGTGTTATTAAGACCCCACTGGATTCGGCCTAATTTCTTGTCCCAGTCTTTTTCATGATCATTAAAATTTTGGGCTTTCAAGGAATCTAAAATTGTGCGGTTATAGCGCTCTACCTGCCCGTTTGCTCGGGGGCTGGCTACAGCGTTTAAGACATGTGTGATGCCTCGATTCAGACAAAATCTTCGAAAAGCGTGTGAAGTGAAACAACTTCCCCTGTCGCTAATTAATCGATCCGGCCTACGAAAAGTATCGAAAATGTCATCTAGGGTGTTTATTACGTTTTGAGTGTTAGTGTTTCTAACAGACTTAATAAAAATGAATTTGGTAAAGGAGTCTATCACAACAAGTATATGCGTGTGTCCCTTTTTTGATTTTACAAACGGCCCAAGGTGGTCGATGTGCAGGGTATGGAAGGGTTTGCTAATTTTCGGAATAGGATGCAACAGTCCTTCCCGCGTACTAGTCTTTTTGGCGTATGCACACTCTATGCAGGCGCCCACGTATTTTTTTATGAAACGAGTCATTCCCGAAAACCAGTAACTTTTCTTCATTCTATCGCAAGTCTTTTCAAAACCCACATGTCCTATGTCATCGTGGTTTAACCTGCACAACTGCCACCGTGCGCCCTTTGGCACTACCCAACGTAATTCGTTCTTATCTCCCCCTAAGCACTTGAAAAGCTTGTTATCTTGGATGATATAATTTTCTTTTATGTATTCTAACCCCTTAGAATCCAGATCACTATTTAGAATATCTCTTATCCTAACTAACTCAGAGTCCCCTAACTGCAAAGTGAGTAGCCAATCGTCCTCACTTATTGACATAACGGCTGGGTACGATTCGACAGAAAAATCGTCAGAAACAATCGGGTTCCGTGATAGTGCATCAACGTGGCCCATTTTAATACCAGGCCTATATTCCACGGAACAATCGAATTCTTGGAGTGCTAGCCACCAACGAGCAATCCGTGGAATCAGATCGCGTTTTTGAAATGTAGATCGTAAGGCACTACAATCTGTTACTATTTTAAATTGTTTCCCTAATAAATAAACCCTAAATTTCTTCAACGAGCATATGACGGCTAGTGTTTCAAGCTCGTAAGAGTGAAAATTTTTCTCTTCTGGTGTAGTCTGCCTACTGTAGTACGCTATTGGTTGAAAAGAGTCTGTTGTCTGAGAGCGTTGCAAAAGTATCCCGCCGACACCTATCTTACTTGCATCGGCATGCAATTCTAACTCTGCCAATGGATCAAAAATGGCTAGTACGGGCCTGTCTATTAATCTATCCTTGAGCTTTTGAAATGCATCCGCCTGTTCGCTTGTCCAGTCCCATACTGCGTCCTTCTTCAGTAATTTTGTAAGGGGAGCGGCTAATTGTGCAAAACCCTGTATAAATTTCCGAAAATAACTGACTAGACCAAGAAATTGTCGTACCCCATGAACATTTTTAGGACACGGAAAATTTTCTACGCTTAAAATCTTGCCCAAGCCCGGTCGCATCCCTTGTGAACTAATTTCGTAGCCTAGATAATCTATACGATTCTGTAAGAAACTACATTTTGATAGATTTAGTTTTAATTTAGCTTTATCAAGTAACTGCAATACGTCTTCCAACCGACCAAGACATTCATCGACGCTTTTTCCAAAGACTAATAGATCATCGATATAAACAGTTGCTTTACTGAACCTGGCTGGACCTAAAACATGGTTCATCATTCTTTGAAAAACCGCAGGAGCATTTGCTAAGCCGAACGGCATACGGTTAAACTCGTATTGGCCGTCCGGCGTAACAAATGCAGTCAAATGTTTTGATTCTTCAGAGACTGGGACTTGATAGTACCCTGACATTAAATCAAGAGTGATAAACCATGCTTGTCCTGATAAACGGGATATTTCGTCCTCTATGATTGGCATAGGGTATCTTTCTTTAGAGGTAATAGAGTTGAGCATACGATAGTCTACACACATACGCATTTTTCCATCTTTCTTTTTCACTAATATTATGGGGCTCGCATAACTCGAGACAGATTCTCTAATGACCCCAGCTTCCTTCATATCTTCGATCATGCCTCGGACCTTTTCGCGCTCGAGATGAGATAGTCTATAAGGGCGATAAACTACGGTCCGCTGACTGTTTAACTCTATTTTCATTTCCGCTACATCTGTACAACCTAGACTTGCAAGATCTGAAGCAAAACAATGTTCATACCGTTTCAGTAACTCAAGTAATTTAAGTCTATCCTTTTCTTCTACAGATTCGCCAATAGTTATTTGAGATTCATCAATGCGTTTATGGCTACCAAGATTAGGTTCAGGTTCCGAAATAATATTTGACGCTTCGTGAGTAATGCGATTGACAATGGCCACCTTATCAGCTCTACTAAAGATGAACCCATTATGTGACCGACATGGCAGCGTACACGGTGTTACCGTAACGTATAACATACCATTTTGAACTTGATAAATACCCCCACAAACTATAAACTGGTCCGTTGGCTTCCCGACAATATTCGTATTTAATAAAATAGGTCCTGTGAACGCAACATCAGTCGATGCTTTAACACTTGCAGTGCCATACAGTCTACAATTTCCTACGAGATGAAGCCTTATCAGGCGCTCTTCCTCAATATCGCTAAGATTATGATAAGGCATAACCGTACCTATGTTTAAAAATGTTAGTTTTGTAGCGTCTTTGTATACAACTACATGCGGCTGCTCTGAGAACGTCTGACCTATAAGTACTTGTCTATCAAGTAAGTGGTCCTCTACAACTTTGCATTGTACTGTAGCACATACCCCGTCAATTGTTATATCTAATAAAACTGAACCAAGCGAATGTACAATACTATTACCAAAACCCTTAAGAGGAGAAATTAGGTGGTCATGAGATAACCCCAGATCCCTTGTAGACGACAGTTTTATCAAAGACACCTCGCTTCCTAAATCTATGAACGCTTGAAGCATAACTCCATTAACTAAGGCTTGTTTTAAAAATTTATTACTCGGGTTTGAATCCGATATACACATTGTCTTTTGAGGTTGCTCAGTCTTATTGTTATTGATGTTCTTATCAGACTTCAGGAAACACGTATCTTCGGTATGACCTATCTTTCTACATCTGTTACAGTGTCGTAAAGGCTTAGGGCATTGTAAATACGAATGGCCTCTCTCTTTACAATTAAAACATCCTGGCCTTGCTCCTGTTTTAGAATTTTGACTATTTTCAATAGATGTTGAGAGAGCATTATTAGAATTTTTATTTTTAAGGGAGGGTAATGTTAGAAACTGTTGGGCATTATTGTGGCTTAATAAAAATTGTAATAGCTGTTCGGGCTCAGTACAACGCAAAGCTAGAGCACTTGACTTCATAGTCCTATCACTGATACCATGAATAATACAGTCGGCCGCCCGTTTACCGGTTATTTCACATTGATTTAAAAGCGACAACTTTTCATAATAATAAGTTTCGATTGGTTCATTGTATTTACTTTTCCGCTTAAGCATGTCCTCCAAGACCTGGCCATAATTCTGTTCCGATGGAAAAGCTAAGGTTAACTTATTTTGCCACTCTGGCCAACTGTATAAGATTGAATTTAAACTCTCATACCACGTCTTTGCCAGGCCTTGAAGTTTTTGCATAGCGAAATGTATAGTAGTCCGTTCACCCAGCCGTAAACTTTGGCACATTCGTTTACTTTATTAAGCCAGATGTCAATGCGTTGAGTTTTATTGGAAGGGTTAAATTCAGGTAAAATGTTTTTCGCATCTATGTGTTTACCGGTATTTTGTACAATTGAAGTTGACGGCTGTGATAACGGATTATTTTTAAATGCTTGTAAAAGGTTTGCGACATCTTTAGAACAAAATAAAGGACTGCGTGATCGATAAGAATATCTTTCCCTGACAATTGATACATGTTCTGGTACCTCGTCTGATCCTTGGCGTTGCTTGCTGCGTCGCTCCTCGCTGCGAGCACTATGGTGCTCGTCGTGGCACGTGCTGCGTCGCTTGGAGCTTCGTGGTGCAGGATGTTCGCGACTGCGTGGGGTCTTGGTACTTCGGCGGTCGCGGCTTCGGGGCCTGCGATGCTCTGGACCGCAGGGACTCGGACGCTCACTTCGACGCTCGCGACTACGCGGGCTGCGGCGCGTGACACTGCGTGGACTACGGTGCCCGCGGCCACAGGGGCTGCGACGCTCCAGATCGTGTGGACTGCGTCGTTCGCTGCGATGACTGCGGCGTTCGTGGCTATACGGGCTTCGACGCTCGCGGCTGCGAGCGCGACGAATCTCGCGACTCCTTTTATATTCTTCTTCCTGGAGAACGCGCTCCATGTTGCGCACTCGTTCGCGTTCCAGCTCTAATTCTCGCTGCAATTCTAGCAAGTGCTGGCTGCTGCTGCGTGACATGTTGTCATTTTGTCGATTCTGGTCTTCGGGCGTAGTTAGCCTGCGACTTCCATTGTCTTGGATGCTCATCTCTTGCGGTTCTTAATCCCACTTGCTGACTATAAGGATAGCCAGATAAAACACCAAAAGTTCTCACAATATAATATATTTTCCAACTTTTTATAATTATAATAGTTACAAACACTTTGATTCACACCTTCACAGTTTGAATATCACCATCAGAATGTCCCAACCTGCCAAGTTTTTCCCTCTAATACCTGTATGTTCCCGCCAACGACCCACCAGACTTAAACTGGTCAGCTGGTGCTGCCACCTGTTCTAAGTTGTTGAGTCGTTGAGCGACTTTAATGAATTATAATTATATGATCTACTATTAACAAAAATGATTTATTTAAGTGAATACTGCGGAACCTTACAGCACCGACTTCTAAGAAATCTGTAGGATACCTAGCCATAATATTTTATTTCAATGAATTAAAGTGTCACTGACCATTCTACAAGATAGATGATGGGCAGCAGCGTCATCATAGTGGACACATTACTGCGATCGCCAATCCGCTGGCCCAGCGTGGCGATTACGGGCATTTACCTCCTAATGCGTCTATACGCATAGTTAATAGGAGAGGCCTACGTCCAGCAGTGGACGAAGATAGGCTGATGATGTGTGTGTGTGGTGTGAATAGGGTAAAAGGTTTAAAGGTTTGGGTAGGAAATCCTAAGAAGTACGAACTAAAATTATTTTTTACTTTTTAGTTCGGGCGAATTTTTGAAGGCGGTTTTATTTTTATTTTAAAATATTTTATTTTTTGCTTTTTAGTGGTATACAATCGTTATTTAGTATGCTCTAAATACTTATAATTAGAATGTACTGCACTGTAATAGGCCAGAAAACCTGAACTGGATAACTTAAATATTCAAAGAATTGTATCATCAGCAGGTATGAATAATTTCAAAGATTATTGCTAACAGCCTTAGCATGCCTATATTATTTAAAGAATCACTAACCGCTAACCAACATGTCATAACTACTAAGCAAACACTTGAATAGATATCAAAAATGTATGACAGTTGTTATATTCAAAGAATTATCCTCCAACTCCTAATCGTTAAGGAGTTATACCTTTCGTCATCAGCTCACCAACATGAGACTATGACCACCTAAAGGCAAATACTGAAATAGCTTCCAAAATACATGAACTATGTTATATTTAAAGAATTATCCCCCAACTCCTAATCTCTAAGGAGTCGTACCTTCCATCATCAGCTCACCGACATGAAAGGATGACCACCTAAACGCAAATACTCGAATAGCTTCCAAAATACATGAAATATGTTATATTTAAAGAATTGTCCCCCAACTCCTAATCTCTAAGGAGTTGCACCTTTCATCATCAGCTCACCAACATAAAAGGATGACCACCTAAAGGCAAATACTCAAATAGCTTCCAAACTACACGTAATATGTTATTCTTAAAGAATTATCCCCCAACTCCTAATTGCTAAGGAGTTGTACCTTCCATCATCAGATCACCAACCTAAAACGTTCATGACTAGATGCAAATACTTGATTAGTCTTCGAAAATAAATGAAAAATGTCATGTGTGCCTACAACATTTGAAGAGTTCCCTCGATTTCTCCAGGATCCCAGCATCAGATCTGAATTCGGTGACAATGGGACCAACTAGAAGGTATACCCTTTCAAACGAAAAAAGAATTTTTCAAATCGGTCCACGCGTCTTCGAGTAATCGGGGAACATACATTAAAAAAAAAAGATTTACGTATTGTAAACCTCCTCCTTTTTGAAGTCGGTTAAAAACACATGCCAGTTACAAGCATTACTTTATTTTAGTAATTTTAGTAATCTACATACAAAAAATCCTTACGATTCGCCTCTGTAAATTAATAAAAAAAACGGAGCTTCTTCCCTGATTTCCATGAACTTACGCGGGTTTACTCCTTTTCAAATACCATGGCCCGATGTCACATAAAACTTTGCAGTGGCATCGGGCCGTGGTATTTGAAATGGAGTATACATGACTCGTACAGAGTAGGGCCGTTGGATACGACTACCCTGCTTTATAAGAACTCACGCGGGTACATGACGATTTCGATGGGAGACACGGACCGCAGTATGTACCCCACATTCTCCCCAGCCTTCTCGGCCGGGATGGCAGTGATCTGTATGTCGATCCAGTCCATCTGGCTGTTGACGCTGACGAAGCGCGCAGGCGCGCCGCAGCCGGGCCCGTGGGTTCCGAACCCTAGCTGGAACCAAAAACTGTCATTATCAGGATGCTTAGCCAAGTTGCCAATCGCTAACGCTTAGTAGCGTATCGTAGTTTCCCCTCTCTGTCACTCTTTCATATTGGTACGACAAAGACAGTTAGCTACCTTTCGTTTACGATTGACAATTAAGCGCTAGCGATTGACAACTTCGCTAAGCACTCTGATCATTATTTTAGCTTTCTCTTCTGGCATGAATACCAATCCACAGTAGAATAAAAAAAAACAAACATGAAAACTTGCATTATTCCATAATCACGCACTTTTAGAACACAATCTTGGTTTTGTAATATATTTTCAGTTCAATTTATTGATTTTGATTAGTGTAAATGTAAAAGAACGACGGTCGGTACGAAGACGGTCTTCCTGATAGACGGTCTTTCCCACATCGATGAGCATATGTGCCGCACAATTATAATAAAGTACGTCCAATATCCAGCTGTCAGACTTCTTGGAGACCAGCACAGAGCCGCCATCCCACACGCATGCTGGCTGCTGCTCCTTCGCCGTCGCGCAGAGGTACTCCGTTAAGTAGAAAACTAGTTTCCCCATCATCAAGCATTAATGACCTGGTTTGTTACCGCGAACACCGAAGTTCGTAAATTTTGGGGATTTGTCTCTAACACTCCAACGAAGGCGTCATAAAAGTGACAGAGAAAAATCCTGATTTACATGAACTTACGCGGGTACATGACTCGTAGTTCGGAGTGGGGCCGTTGGATACGATACGACTACCCTGCTTTATAAGAACTCACGCGGGTACATGACAATTTCGATGCGAGACACGGACCGCAGTATGTACCCCACATTCTCCCCAGCCTTCTCGGCCGGAATGGTAGTGACCTGTATGTCGATCCAGTCCATCTGTGCCGCACAAATAAAATAAAGTACGTCACCAATATCCAGCTGTCAGATTTCTTGGAGACCAGCACAGAGCCGCCATCCCACACGCATGCCTGCTGCTGCTCCTTCGCCGTCGCGCAGAGGTACTCCGTCGGCACCATCAGCGGGTAGTTCAACTGCGCAGAAAAACTGGCTGAACCGATCTGCTATGCTATTCTCTTATTGACACATTCAACGCTGCGTTCGTCAACGAGCTCGATGTCGAGACAGCCTTGTCTAAAATCCTAGCTGTTTGATTTGACATTAGGAATCGAGGCTGTGAGCGAGCTTGTGGGCGAGTTCGTCGCTGTTTTTCGTTAGAGAATACGAAGTTCATACATTACACGTCAAACTTTCGACGCAATGTAGTTCCAGCTCACGCCGCATTCGTCGCCGAGCACTAGTGTCGTTTAAAGTACATTAGTGAATACCATTTTTAGGCTCGACGCTGCCGCAGCACTGACACAACGCTGACAGCAAGGCGGTTTCCTTAGTGAATAACACTGCTGATCAGGGTCAAACGCAAACCCATGTTCGGAGTCTTTCCGGTGGACAATCTAAAAGTTAAGGCCTATAAAGCTTGATTTTCTTATGAAAGCCTAATCTTCATTAATACGTCCTCCTTTTCCATGGCTTTGTATGATAAAAATCATTACTACCTGTCCACAGGCTGTTAACTATCGACCACAGGAAAGGAAAAGTGCGTGTTCAGCTGAACTGTAGAGCCCCTCTTTCCTGTGGCCAATAGTAAGCAACTGGTAGGAGTGTAGTCGTGATTTTTATCATACAATTCAATAGGAAAGGAGTGCCTTTAAATGACAATAAGGGCTTAATAAGAAAATTAGCTCTCATTGCCCTTAACTTTTAAAATGTCTACTAGAAAGACTCGTAACATGATTTTAAGTTTGACCCATCAGCAGGATGCTTAGCCAAGCTGCCAATCGCTAGCGCTTAGTAGCGTATCGTAGTTTTCCCTCTCTGTCACTCTATCATATTAGTGCGACAAAGACAGTTAGCTGCCTTTCGCTTACGATTGACGATTAAGCGTTAGCTATTGGCAACTTGCCTAAGCACCCAGGCCTAGACAAGATTTCATTCTGCAAGCGTATACGATAAGCGATGTCGCGTGACCACAATAATGTATGGAAATGGTCACGTGACTCGTACGAATCTATCATTCTCATAAATTTATTACTTATCGCTGATCGTATACGATTGAAAAATGGCATCTTGGCTAGGCATGCTGACCAGACTAGAGGGGCTACTACGATCTAATCTAATCTGAATTACGATAATTATGTCAGGTTCATAGAATTGAATCAAAGAGAATTGAATGAATAAAAAATGTTCCAATTCGGTAAAATTGTTACAATTTTTTACAGATTGAAATACAAAATATCGGAAGAAAAAGTTAATACATTTTTGTTTTAAAATGGCATATTTATAACTTGACAACAAAAATGCATGGGAAAAGTCTGTCGGAACCCTCATGAGTCTCATGACCACCGTGTATTGTGTGTACCTCACCTCACAAGCATTCTATACGTATTTGAATTTACTCGACTCTTGTACTGTCAACGTTTGATTACAAAGATTTATCTCATCTCAAGATTGATACTTTCAGACAATAATAATAACAAAATTAATTATCACGATTTCAAATTAAAGTTCTCAATTTTAATCTAACACTACAACAGAGTAGGTAAAGTCCATTTCAAATACGATGGCCCGATTCCACTTGACAAAGTCATTAGGCGTCAACAAAAGGATCAGTGATAACAAAAGAAACCTAGCCAGACCCTTTTGTGGTTTGATATTTTTTGCATACATCGATGTACGACAAGTGTCAATTTGTAATGGATCAATTAAATGACAAAAGTTTCGAGTGACGAGTGAGTGGCATCGGGCCTTCGTATTTAAAATGGACTATACATACCTCAGCCTTTTCATAAAACGCATCGCAATCCGCTTTTTCTACGTAGTTTACTTTAGTAACTTCCTTCATTAGCTCTCCAGTTTCTGTTGAAAAATACATAATTATATTATAAACCTCATCATCGTAGCGTCATCATGGTGGACACATTACTGCAATCGCAATCCGCTTGCCCAGCGTGGCGATTATGGGCATTCACCTCCTAATGCGTCTATACACATAGTAGATAGAAGAGGCCTACGTCCAGCAGTGGACTATCATAGGCTGATGATGATGATGATTATAAAACAAACTAGCGATCGTATCCAAGAAACATGAGTAATATGTAAGGAGACAAGTATAGTTATTTAAGTAATATTTTAACGAAATTTAGCATGATGAAGCGACGTCACGAAGCCATGAAATGTGTATTACAATATTTCTTTCATAAGGATATTTTTAACAAAAAAATTACTACACGTTTTCAGTCCTCGGGCCCTCAATTTCTTCCTTTAAAGATTTTTGATAGAAAATTAGAAAGTGGGTTACAAATGTTAAAATTATTTTCGTTGTCTTGTTTCATACAACTCTGTCACGTTTTTAGTAGCTGTTTCGACTCAGTACAGAAAAAAATCCAGTGCAGTTGTATTTTTTGTTCACGCTAGATTTTAATCCATACATTAGAAATTGAAAACAAAACACCATCTCATACTAAGACAACTACTACAAAATAAGATAACGAAAATAATTTTGACCCAAGTATTACATGAATACATTATTACCATTAAGCATCATTATGCTTAATGGTAATAATGTATTCATGTACATAATAATGCATTTTGTTTTTATTCCATTTATTTGTTATTAAGAAACTTACTGTCAGTAACCCTCACGACGTAAAGGTTCTCAAATGTCCCAACTCCTTTATAAGGGAGACAGATTGGAAAAATTACATCTGGAAAGAAAATATTTTGATCAATTTTTGTTTACGTAAGGAGCCTGGTAGTAGTGTGCTTAGTACCCAGGACTTTCAGATTCATAGGTAGAACTGCATTGGAATCTGAAAGTCCTGGGCAATGGCAAAGGCTGTGCAGTTTTTCTGCAAGATCATATTACAAACGAGGCCAAAGTAACTGATATAGCTCTCCGAATCGCTAAACTGAAGTGGCAGTGGTCGGGGCACATGGCACGTAGGGGCGGAAAGGCTGTATAGTGGCGGCCATGTACCAAAATGTGCAACGTGAGCAGGCCCCCACAAGGTGGAGTGATGACCTGGTGAAGGTTGCAGGAGTCCGCTAGATGCGGGAGGAGCATAACCGGTCATTGTGACAATCTTTGGGGGAGGCTACATTTCAAAGTGACGTCTTTTGGTTAATATGATGGTGACGATGAAGCAGAACTGCCTAGAGCTATAGATCACTAAGAGATGTTGTATAATGTAATTAATGTATTTGTATCAAGATTCAGGAATCATTAACTGCCGTGTGGTGGCGGCAGTAAGAATACATTTGTCATCACCCCAACTCCTTCTGCGGGTGTCGTAAGAGTCGACTAAGGGATTAAAGTGTCACTGACCATTCTACAAGATTGATGATGGGCAGCAGCGTCATCATAGTGGACACATTACTGCGATCGCCAATCCGCTTGCCCGGCGTGACGATTATGGGCATTTACCTCCTAATGCGTCTATACGCATAGTTAATAGGAGAGCCCTACGTCTAGCAATGGACTAACATAGGCTGATGATGATCACGATAGTCAAACTTACTTGGGTGTCCCCTTGTAGTAGCTCCATCCGCCATTATCTCAACCAGCGCAATGGTGGCATAGGTCTTCTCAAGCTCATACTCGTGGTGCATCACGTAGTCTTGTACCCGCATGGTATGCTTCACCGTTTCACTGAACCACAAGATGAAGCGCGTTGTATTGCTGTATAAAATAAATTATAGTTCAATTTATGCTGGTGTGATTGGATTAACCTTATCTTATTGGTGGGGCCCTTGCGGTTACACTTCGACCCGTTGGGATCTTTTGTGAAACTGCCCTATTTCGCCTATTCCAGGGATTGTTCTATCAACTCAATATGTCTCACGACGGACCTTAAATGAAGTCTTTCATCCTTTGTCTGGTGAGGGCAAGACATTTGCACATAAAGTGTCTCACTGTCTCCTCTTCCTCGCCATAAATTGGTTTAAACTTAAAAATAATAAAAAAGTTCGCATTTTACCCTACAATGCACATAGTTCCAGATATGCACAACCAGTATAATTTACGGATTACGGCAGTAGGGTGGGTAATTTTTCAAAAATTTCGATTTTCTGGAGGGCACAGTTACAAAACGGTGCCATACGATGTTTGATTATCACTCTTATTTTTATTATATTTTTAATTTAAGTTTTTCTGCCTCTGGATTTGAGTAGTTTTCCTAAAATGTATGGGGCTTCAAAAAAAAGTTATCATTTTCGACTTTTTTTCGTCTCTTTTGGCTCCGTAACTATAGAAAAGCTATTTCCAGGTAAACACAATACTCAAACATAGCTCATGTTGCAACAAAGAGTAAAAACATAGATATCAACTGTGCTCAGTACAAAATGTACTGAAGTTTCTCTGAAATCTTTAAATATCTTTTAGATCCGGAGGCAGAAAATTAATTCCGATATCCAGATCATTTTGCACACTCTTTGTCGACCTAATAATGGAACTATTTACAACTGTGCCCAGTAAAAAACAAATACTTTTTTTTTTCTTCATACATCAGTGACCCACCCTAGTAGGAAGCGACATCTATCATCATAGCAATCAGGATCGTCTGCATTTAGGGACCGACTGATTGATGCGAAACTCACGTGATGGTCTGCCGGTTGATCTTGGCCATGTCTTCTGCCGGCGCGAGCGCATAGGCGGGGTGGATCAGCACTGCTGACGTGATGGCATACCGCATCTTCTCGGCTATGACTGGAACATTCGGGCCATATTAGTTATATGGTATGCCAATGTAATATACATTGGGTTTACAGAGTCACTAATCATGCAGCAACAAGCAGAAATCGCGAAAAAAAGACTTTCTTAGTAAATAAGGTGGTGATGATCTTTTTTAGGCGCTAGTGCGAGAAGTGGCTAATTTTACGTCCGTTCCAAAACTTCTAAGGGCTATCGCTACTAAAAAACTTCGTACGAGACACGTGTAAACAAGAAATTCGTATTTGTGTCGTAATGTACTATTTCATGCATCAATTTTGGTTATGTAATGTCGGCTTCAAAAAAGGAGGAGGTTAACAATTCAACGAAATCATTTTTTTATGTACGTTCCTCGATTACTCGAAAACGCGTAGGCCGATAAAAAAAAAACAGAAATAGACTACTTAATATTCTGGCACGTTTATGCTACTATATTGTAATCGTTTGCATCGGTTCCACGAAAATGAAATCCTATTGCCTGTTGACTGATGCCAGGCAAATTTGAGCTCTGTCTTTGGACTGATGTGAGACTTATGGAAAATAATTGACCGTCTATCCACAGCCTTACAAGTTACAACACAAGTACATCCTCACTCCAAGGAGACAAGGCTTATCTATCATATCCCACAAGCCTCTTGAAAGATGCGACCCGACCTACCTATTCAATACCTCTTATAGTTACAAGTGGGTTGTGGGTTAGATATCTACATACACATAAGACACTTTAACACGTGCACTTATACTGATTGGCTATTAAACTTAAGGAGGGATATAACACGTGCTCATTATCTGTACCTACCCCCGGGAAAGGGTATTCGTCGTTTATACCGAAAAAAAAAATCGTGTATAATGCCTGCATAGTAATGCAAAGTATGCTACGAACAAATAAAACATGGAAGCCGCATGCCATACTAATTTTTTTTTTTGTATGATAAATCTTTTTAATTCAAATGCGAAACAAAACGAAAAATAAATAAATAAAAATATTTATTCAGTAGCACAATTATTCATACTTAGTACAGGTTGGTGCCCCTTTTTAAGTAAATAAATACTTGTGTCAAGGGACACCGCTCTTCCTTAGTAAGTAACAAATAACAAACATGTTGGTATGGGTACATAATAATGAGAAAAGATAATTTAATTTAAGAAACAAAGTTTTATCTACGATTATCATTCATATTGAAAATTTATTTAACTAATTTCTAGATTTAATTTTAGGTTAGTTTACTCTAGTTAAACTAATCGACTACAGATAACAATTAATTAACCATGCATGCCAATTGCCTTTCAAAAATGGTCCTGAATTCTAGTTGACCAATGTCATCTCTCTTCAATGCATCACGGTAATGACTTTCAATGTCAACCTATAAAAACTGAAACCACCACTTGAAAATAGTTGTGATTGGTCCATCAAAGTTTTGATTGGCTATATTATACAAACATTTGTCAAAGATGTTGCGCGATGTTGTTATCAGAAGTGCTATATCCTGCCCATCTTGGCACAATTGAACAATTGTGTTTGGGGTCATTTTTGAGATGGCATTAGATGTCCATGTTATGTATGGTCGCAGAAAATATGGATATGTCAGCCTCCGTAGCCTATTTGGTAGTAACCCTGCCTTCGAAGCTGGACGTTCCGGGTTCAAATCCCAGCGAGGGCATTATTTGTGTATTTATTTATCACAAATATTTGTTCCTTGGTCGTGGCTGTCTATGTATTTATGTGTTTATGTATCTATTTATTATATATATCGTCGCTTGGCATCCACATCACAAACTTTAATTGAGCTTACCGTGGGACTAGATCGATTTGTGTAAGATGTCGCAAGATAATTACTTACATATTTATTTACTACGGTAGTGACATCATAAAGTAAATACCTATACTTTTCATCACACTTGCTGTCTAAGCGCACCATTGCTTGCATACGTAGCGGGAGTAATATAAGTACGTCATTTAATAATATTATGTCTTAAAACTATTCTTTTTGGCGGCATGTGTGATGAAAAACATTATATGCAATCACGGTGGGTAAGCGGAATACTAACTCGAGTCATAAAAGCCTAACACTCTCTTAGTAATACCGTACTTACCTCCCTTGATGCACAATATACTATTATGGTGTACTGTTTAATTGATGGTGACATACAGAAGTTGTGCTGAATAACGCCGATCCAGGGGAACCGGCCGATCTGGTCCTTGGGCACGATCCCTTCCGGAACGCTCTCATCCAAGTCCAGCTCACAGTGGATCTGGTTCCAGTACACTCCGTTGCCAACTAGAAAATAATCGCGTAATTATACCTATTATAAAACACATCATCATCATCATCTCAGCCATAAGACGTCCACTGCTGAACATAGGCCTCCCCTCTGGACCTCCACATGTACCAGTTAGGTGCGACCTGCATCCAGCGTGTCCCGGCGACTTTCACAAGGTCGTCTGTCCATCTTGTGGGTGGACGTCCTACGCTGTGTTTGCCTAGCCGTGGTCTCCACTCGAGCACTTTTCGACCCCATCGACCATCACAACATTTACAAAATTAACAAGGATCAGATAAACGCCCGTCATTTTGAAAACATAACCCTTGTTCCGTATGTTAGAGACTTCCTTATCTTATGATTTTAACATATATTTTATTAATTTAAGATATTTTTTTTATAATACGAACACAAAGTATTTATTTAGGAGATCCCAACTATTTTTTAGATACTTGTGCACACCATGATTGTTCGAAACGTCGTTACAAATTAATTAATATACGCGATATAATTCGTTTCAATTGTTTCATTTCATGAATCGCGGTAACCGAGAAAGTTAATTATACACTCAATAGATCAAAATTCAATATCAAAAAATGTAAGTCGTTTATTTGTCGAAAATTCACAAGGGTAGATACAAGTAAGAAGGAGTTGGGATCTCCTAAATAGATAATAAGTGATAATCTAGTGTTATAAAAAAAAATCTTATAAAATAAAAAAATAACATCATAAGATAAGGAAGTCGTCAGCCTCTTTAGCCTAGTTGGTAGTGACCCTGCCTACGAAGCTGGAGGTTCCGGGTTCGAATCCCGGCGAGGGCATTCTTTGTGTATTTATTTATCACAAATGTTTGTTCCTTGGTCGTGGCTGTGTATGTATCTAAGTATCTATACGTATCTATCTATTATATATATCGTCACCTGGTACCCATATCACAAGCCTTAATTGAACTTACCGTGGGATTAGGTTGATTTGTGTAAGATATCCCAAGATATTTATTTATATTTATTTAAGTCTCTACTGTACGGAACAGGGTTATATTTTCGAAATGACGGGCGTTTGTCCGATGCTTGCTAATTGCTTTGTGTCGTCATTCATTCATCAGCCCAGTCCACTGCTGGACGTAGGCCTCTCCTATTACTTATGCATATGGACGCATTAGGAGGTAATTCCCGTAATCCCCACGCTGGGCAAGCGGGTTGGAGATCGCAGTATTGTGTCCATTACGATGACGCTGCTACCCATCATCAGGGTGCGGCTCCACTGACGCGGAGCGGAGCGGAGCGGAGCTGTGGGAGCTCGGCCAATGAGACCGCATCACAGTGTTTCGAATTTGAAGAATGTAATTGGTCAATTTTGCACAGCTCCGCTCCTCTCCACGTCAGTGGAGCCGCACCCTCAATCTTCAACAAATGGTCAGTGACACTTCAATCCCTTAGTCGGCTCTTACGACACCCAGTGGGAAGAGTTGGGGTGGTCACAAATGTATTCTTACTGCCGTCACTACGCGGTGCTTTGTGTTGAATTATGTCAAACACCTTGAGTAGCTTTGTTTTTCCATTTAACACAGGCAAACGTATCATCTACGTATAAATATTGACTGTTCTATGGGATTTTACTTTATGCTCCATGTACTCAGTTTGTAATTGTAAAAACCAAAAAACAAATAAATTATAAAATATTAAATATTTTTAAATAATATGTATACTATGTTGAATAGATTATTTTAATGTAAACTGTAAATGATAATTTAATTTTATTATTTATGACATGTAAAATTTTTAATTTTATGAATAAATGTATATGAATATTACAACTTACTTTGCACATAAATAACGGTTAATAGAACTATCTCGTAATCCATCCTCATTATATTAGAAAATTTATCAAACCCATTAGCAATTAAACTTTTCTCAGATATCTAAGGTTTCTAACACCTTAATACCCGTAAATCTCACGACACACTATCACAGAAAGCATCAAATGTATTCAGATTGTGTACAGTTTGTACTACGGGAAGTACGGAATCACAGACTAACACTAGATGCCGCATTATAATGCGTTTTCAAAAAATGCGAGATAATCCATAATAATGACACATGTGTGCATTTTGCTTATGCATTCCAACGCTCTAAATATCTCAACTAAATTTAGAATTATGACGAGTACACGTCGGGTTTTGGCCGGGGGTACTTCTTGATGAGGGTCTTCTTATAGATCGAAACACGTCCAGTTATCATCGACTTTATATAAACATTTGAGTTCGCTAAATATTTTCATAGAACTAGTATTATTTTATTAAAATGGTGTACTTTGAGGTTAGAAACTGTTTTATAAGTTAAAATAAGTGAGAATAAATAGGCTGTATCTCAATATGTGAACTTAACTAATTACAAGCTATTAACTAATTACTAACTAATTTATTGTCACGACATCGCAACAAAAAGGCGCCGACTCAGCATTTGCTACAGCATTGCTGCTGCGGCGCTGGTATTCTGCCGGAACCTAGCAGTGTGCGCGCAGCGCAGATACACTGTGTCCAATAAGTCGTAACACGAGTTATAATGATAATGTATTAGAATTAACAAAACAAAAAAAAATCTAATAATTTACAGGCGACCTGTTCCACACCTAACAACTTGCTGTTTTAAAGTTTATTTAACTTGAAAATAACATACTATATCTTAACTAGAGTCATTATATGCGATTGAAACTTACGCTAACTTAAACTTACTACAATGCTAAGTTTTAATTGTCTTAACCTAATTTTAAACTTGCCAGTTTTGATTGCAAATATAGGTAAGAGTAGCAAATATCCATAAATCTTCCTTACATCTAACTTTATTTCAAAATTTGCAACAATAACATACTTTTGTAAACTCAGCTTTATAGCCCCTCGTACGTGGTCTATCAAAAGTGTACTATTGCGAAACAAACCTTGAAAAGAAAATTGTGATTTCCAAATATATTGGTGACAGATTTCCTTTTGGGTCGTCTCCACAGTTGAGGGGTTATGCTCTATCTTGTGCCTATTTAAGGTGATCTGTGTACGAGCAAACTGTGTACAAACACTAACCCAACTAATTGACCAATCATGACCTTTATTACAATGCGCATAAAGATCATTCATGATCAGTTAACCACGTTAGCGAAGGTACTATTTGAAGCGTGATAATCAAAACCAGCGGAATTTCACACGAGAATTGTTGACTTTTGGTTTACTTCCTGCACATCTGGTTGCGCGGGTTTTTGTTTGGCAACGACAAGGATGAAAGTAAACTTATTGTCAAACGTGTACGCAAGGTGGCCAACAAATAACTGTATTTCCGTTAGCAGTGAGGTTTGGGGCTCAGACATTCTATAAAATTTTAAACGTACGTAAATATTTCTAATAGCTATTACCACTACCTGCACCTACTACTTACCTACTACTACTTTAACTTAAAATAATTCCCAAAAACCTTCCCTTTTATGGGTTTATTCGGCCTGGTAGAATAATAAACAATGCAAGTTTCTAGGTTTGTTTATATTTTTTATGTTCTACTGATGAATGGTTTAGGTACTTGTATTATTTGGTGTTATTGTAGGTACTATTTTTGTCACTAATCAAACTGCAGCTAGCACTAGGTAAGCATAATATTCGAACTATCCAAAGAAAGGTAGTTTTACAGTAAGGACAACTTTTGGCTGCAACCGAAATTACCCAGTTTATATTTTTACGTAATAACTTGTCTACCTGTTCTTACATACGAGGGGTACCCCGCCTAGTTGACATTATTTACATTATTTTAATTTAACGCTACAAACATTCCGCCATCCCGATTTTACCATCGAAATTCTAGACGCACGGCCGGGTTCCACCCTTACTTGGTAGATATTCCATTTTGTTCGTACGAAGCGCTTTGCGTCTTCTTTCCTTATGCGTGCTGCCAAGGAGTGGAATTCCCTGCCGGCGTCTATATTTCCGAGATCATATAACCCGTCAACCTTCAAGTCAAGGGTGAATAAGCACCTTCTGGGCAAACTCACTCCATCGTAGGCCACGTCTCTGCCCTTGGCTAGTCTGTGGCCATGAGTAAGCCTATTTCAGATAAAAAAAAAAAACAAAAAAAAAAACGCTTGTCACGAGGGTGTTCACAATACAGGGTGTTTGTTATGTCGTTAGCCAAATTTGGATATGTCATTCGCGATCACCAGTACACAACATTTTTGAAAAAAAAAGTGACTCTTTTTTTTAGTTTTTTTTCCCGTTTTTTATCCGGCAAAAACATAATTTGTGGTCACTAGGCAAGTTTGTTTCAATCCTTGCGATTCGATGGCAGACAAAAGGGTAGCAGGTTTGAGTAGTCAAGTCTTAGCCAATCAGGAGTTCATCACAAGCACCGATCAGCCGACGTCACTCACCCCACCATCGGCACTAAACAATGAATAAAATGTCCTAACTACATGCACTCACAAGTCAAAGTCAAAGTCAAAATATTCTTTATTCAATTAGGCCCAGCAACGAGCGCTTTTGAATCGTTAAACTAAATAGCGAATGAGAGAAAAAAAAAACTACCTCCGGTTCTAACCCTACACCACTGCCTGAGAAGAATCCGGCAAGAAACTCAGCGGGACTTTCCTTTTTTCAAATAATAGTTTTATAACATCTTACGGCTAACATGCATTAATTAAAAGCGAAACATAAATTTGATTTAATATAAATACAGATGTAGTACATTAAATAGAGATGAAGTCTCTAATAGTCAGAACAATTATATAAATTTAATGAATTTTGAGAAATGTATAGATGTAAAGATATATGTAAAAGGGCATACAATTGTTTTTAGTTAAACGTTAAAATTAGCATTATTATACTGCTAGAGATGTAAAGGTCTCTAGTTGTCAGAGTAAAAAGAAAACAAACGGATACATTTCACTAAATGTTTCAGAGATGTATAAGGTCTCCATGCGTCATAATATTAAATAATCATAAATAAACAAACATGTAGCGAATTCAATTTCTCATATCAAGAACAGCAGGAAAATTGTTTGAATTTAAGCCATGAGTGAGCTTGATTAGACCGGACTCCGCAAACAGCACCCGTTCACGAGTATGACGCGTATCTCAGCCATCGCCTCCCTCAACCTTCTTTCGGGAAAGTGGCGACCCGATCAACGACGCCACCGTAAGCAGAGACCTTAAAGTGAGCATGACTGTGCAAGCTATCAGGCAGACAATATAATTTAAATACTATGAATGCTGACCATATTTAGTTTTATGAGAATTTATATTCGTACTTGCCCGTTACATATATGACAACTATCACAAGAAAATAAAAAATAGAAATAGAAATAACTAGGACAGAAAATCTGAATACAAAATTAAAATTACTTAGGTGTAAAGGACTCTAAGTGTCGACATAATATACATGAAAATAGGAAAAATTAAAATAAAAAGATAATCTCGGAGATGTATAAAGTCTCCAAGTGTCAAGACTACATATTAGTAATACGAAAAAAAAACTAAGATAATGACTATCTTACGTCAGATCTATAATTAATGAAGACAAAATGAAACATTAGTATGATAGTAAATATTCACTTATGTATATGATATGATTTACCGAACACGTTAAGGTACTGGCTTAAAAGCATCCTTATCATTTATGAAGTCGTTAACGGTATAATACGCCTTACTTATCAAGTAGCGCTTAACCTGAGACTTGAATTTATGCTGTGGCAAATTTGTTAAATCACTAGGAATTTTGTTATAAAAACGTGTACAGTTCCCAACGAAAGACGCACTAACCTTACGGAGACGGTGGGCCGACACAGCCAGCTTATGTTTATTCCTAGTGTTAAAGTTGTGAACGTCACTATTCTTCTTGAATTCATGAATGTTTTTACGAACATACATAATATTGTCCAGGATGTATTGGCAGGCTACAGTAAGTATGTGTGCCTCTTTAAATTTCTCCCTAAGGGAGACCCGAGCACCTAGTTCATAAATGGAGCGCACAGCTCGCTTTTGTAGCACAAAGATGGTCTGAATATCTGCCGCTTTCCCCCACAACAAAATCCCGTATGACATGACACTGTGGAAGTAGCTGAAGTATACCAGCCTAGCCGTCTCGACGTTCGTCAGGTGCCTGATTCGCCTCACTGCATATGCGGCAGAGCTGAGTTTGCCGGCCAATGCTGCCACCTGTGCATGCCATTGTAGTTTAGAGTCTAACGTCACACCCAAAAAAACTGTCTGATCTTCAAATTCCAGTGATTCACCATTTACTTTGATCATACTGTTGCTTACCTGCTTAACATTGGGTAAGGTAAATTTAATGCACTTAGTTTTCTTGGCGTTCAAAAGTAAGTTATTTACTGTAAACCAGTTTACAACAGTAGATAGCGCTTCATTAATGGTATCAAAGCTCTTTTCTTTTCTATCCACTTTAAATATGAGTGACGTGTCATCAGCAAATAATACAATGTCATGTTTCTCTCGCACAAGGTTAGGAAGATCATTAATATATACCAAAAACAAAAAAGGGCCCAAAATTGATCCCTGAGGTACTCCAAGAGCCACAGGCGACCCGCATGATTGAGTTCCATTAATAACCACTCGCTGTGTCCTATCCGAAAGATAAGAAGATATAAGCTCAAGGGCAACATTTTTAACCCCATAATAGCTTAATTTCCTTTTTAAATTTTCATGGTCAACACAATCAAAGGCTTTCGAAAGATCACAGAATATTCCAATTATATATTCACAGAATTTCCAATTTTATATTCACAGAAATTCACGATTGTTATTTGATTAAAACTGCCCAAGCGCATACCTACCTGTACCTGCTCGTCGTCATCAACAATTCAATTTGCTTAGAGAGTGTATTAGAATCGATATCTGAGGTAAACCAGTACGCGTTTGTATGACGGAACATTTAAGTTACTCCGTTCTTGAGGTCAAATTATGCTGGCTCGGCTGATCGCAAGATGCCATGTGCCATTTGTACAGCACTCTGTAAACAAAGAAAGAGTGCGCTTGCGTAAACGCGCTCGAGTCAAACTACCCTCAGATCGGTGCGCAACTCAAAATACCCTCATTATTAGTACTGTATGCGATAGACTGATAATGCTGTCTCGTGAGATTTACCTGCAAGTTAAGCTCCACCTCCATTCCCCACCACGCGTAGGAAACTTGTTACGTACGTTATAACGCATTGAATTAGTTACCTTATGCGGGTTAATTAAAGTTGCAAACTCAAACACCCTTTCCAATCTGATTTGGCAGTTATGAGATGATGGGGGCAGTACGCAAAGTAAGCAAGTGATCATAGTGACCAAACATTCGTTAGATAATGGGATTTAAAAAAAAATCTATAACAAAAAGGATAATGAAAAATGGATTATTTTTGTTTTACCAAATATTTTTTTACGCCTTTACCCAACACATATTGCAATATGGCTAATGATATAACAAACACCCTGTATGCATATTAATATAAACGAAAGCTCTTACTGAGGCATTGTAGTCATTCATCACAGGAACGGCGGGCGGCCATCTTTGTTCTTCGCACTGATGCTTTCTTCAATTCATTATAAATAAGTACTCACTTATATTGCGATCCTCTTTGATGTATAAAGTGCATTTAACTTGAGTAATTGATTACATGTACATACAGCGTGTATTTGATACGGGCGAATATTTTAGTGGCGATTACTATCGGACCTAGGGAACCTATTTACATAAATTTATTTTAGAAATTAAGGTATTTTTTTTCATACAAAATAATTGAGCCCCCAATGTATTGCATCCACTGGTAGCCACATTACTTAAAGTAGACATAAGTATCTAAACGTCATACGAGTCTCATGTCAGTTGGCCGGCATACATTGCTGCTGGGTTGCACTTTAGAAAAATCATTACACCTAATCAACAACAAAATTTAACGAAATGGTTATCTTATACGACTCGTAGGATCAGATATTATAGCTGGATTAATTATTCGCCCGTATCAAATACCCACGCTGTATAGGTACTAAGACTACTAAGTGTCTATTAATTTTTTACACACACCTGGGTCACAACGTAAGAACAGCGCTGGCTTAGCAGCTACATGCTGAGTTGTGACCCTTTTGTGGCAAGCTGTTGTTGTGTGCATAAGCTCAATTAAGGCATGTGATGTGGCTACCAAGCGACGATATATAGTATAATAGGTAGATACAGACAGCCACGACCAAGGAACAAACATTTGTGATAAATAATTACACAAAGAATGCCCTCCGAAGCCTCCACAACATCATAGTACATAATGTAACAAAGAAAATAATAATGATACTATCTAATATGTAAGTAGGAAGTGTAGGTACCAATAACGTTTCATAACTTAAATGTGTGCACCATATGTTTCATAAAGTTAGCTCTAAAGTTTATGTAATATGATTGTTAGTTTCCAGTTGTATATGGTATTCCAACA
>JALPQI010013105.1:0-41178 GCA_025490895.1 Thaumatotibia leucotreta
CTTACCCTCCCCCTTGTTTTGGATCTTAACAGTCGTCAGATCCCTGGAACAGAAAGCATGTAAGAGCATCGCATTGATGCCATTTTTCACATAGATACATGTTCTCATATTACCATCGGGACAGAGATACATAATTGTCCCCCCAGTATTGTTTAGTCCTCTTATTTCACCTTTATATATATATATGGTTCTTGAATAAGGGCAATATCGAATTTATCGCTTTTTAACTGCCTTGCCAGAAGGGCTGTGGCTGCTTTATTGTGTTGTAAGTTAATTTGTACACACCTTATACCCTCCATTGGGACGTTTAATGTTTGGTGGTGCTGAGATCAGCAGCCACCTCCTGGACAGTATCTTCGCAGGACATGGGTGACAGGGTGCCCTCCAGGTAGAGCTCAGACAGGCCCCGCAGGTCCTCCGAGCCCACCAACGATGACAACGGAGAGGACTCACGAGCCATACGCGGCCCGGCCAGATCCTCCGTGGACGCCACCCTGCCTCCCATCTCCTGCGCCTGTCCCTCCACATCGTACGCCACGATTTCGCTGCAGGTTGGCAGCGCCTGCGGCTCCGGAGCCTTGCCGGTTTCCTCAGCCGTCACGAGCGGCTGTGTGTCCGTTCCCGGGGCAGCACAGGTGTTGATCGCACCTCCTCCATGCCTCTCCTCAGCATCCTCCAATAGCTTGAAGGAGCTGAGATCAACCCCTGTGTGCAACTGGTAGCCGGCCGCCTTGATGACGTCCGCCGACACTCGATCCATCAGTACGATGCGCCGAGTACCAGCCGAGGCCACCAAGGTGTCCACCACCTTCCACTCTTCCGTGTGCAACAAGGGGTTATACCGTTGTAGCACACGGTAGAGCAGCTTGATGTCCGCGTTACCGAGGATCTTCGTCTTCCAGGCCATCTTAACTGGTTTAGGAAGGTCCTTGGCATCCACGACCTTTAGGCGCAGCCCAGCAATCTCCACTCCTCCGATTACTGAGTTGAGCCAGGTGGAGGCCTCTCTCCCTTGGCAATTGACGTGGAGAGCGCCCCCCACCACATTGCCGATCGTGATCTTCGGCAGAGGATCCGGAGCGTCAGCCAGGAGCTCTAGCACGGCTACCTGTATGTCGCCCACATGCTCTGCCAAGATCCTATCAGCTGGAAAGGTCACTGGGACCAGTGCTACCCTCTCGCTAGCCGTTACCTCCGCAAACGATCCTCCCACCTTCGTTCTCTTGGAATCTCCGGCCAACACAGAGGAGTCGCCACTAGCTCCCAGTGATCTTTTATTGTGGGGCTTCCCTGGACCCACAACGGCTGCGTCCAGTGGTCCACCCACCGCCTTCGCCTTCGCCTTCGCGTTCGCACGCCTCTTCTGCCGCCTGCTCATGACCACTTCTCCATCCGCCAGCACATCCACGCCCGAGGGAGTGGTATTGCCGTCATGGACGCCCGAAGCTCCATCAGCAGGATTTGGAAGGGGTGTCTTCGCCGGTATGCTACAGGCGGCTACCGTGTCGCTTCCCCCTTCCTCCAGTACCCGCACCAGTCGGTCTCCATCCGGGGACCTGCTGAGCGTGTCCTCTTCTCGACCCATAGGGAAGAGTCCGGACGGTGCCTTTGGAATGGGCTGCTCCACCGTAGCCCCTACCTCTGGTGCACTGCACCCTCTCCGTCCTTGCGGACCTCCACGATGTACCGGCTCTCGCATCTCTGTCCAGGACAGGGTTGCGTACCGCCGGTACAGTGTTTGCGCTGTACGCTTTGGCCTCATCCCTATTGGGTCCGGCTTTTTCTCCTTCCTTCGTCGTTTTCGGTATTATGTTCTCCATGCTACCTCCAATTAAAAATTCATCAGACTGG
Organism: Thaumatotibia leucotreta; assembly: GCA_025490895.1. Lineage (NCBI taxonomy): Eukaryota > Metazoa > Arthropoda > Insecta > Lepidoptera > Tortricidae > Thaumatotibia > Thaumatotibia leucotreta. The sequence goes on from JALPQI010013105.1 coordinate 1,852, forward strand.
CTCCCCACCCTCCTTGGAGCCCTCACATCTGGGGATGCTTTGACGCATCAGGGATACCAGGCTGACATAGCGCCCCGAAGTGGGTTGCCTGTGAATCCGCACGGTGCCAAAACCTTCGTCAACTCCTCAGCCGACTTGGGTTTCGTGCTCCGCCGACTACAGACCCCATCACCCCAGGACACTCGCCTTGCGACCATCAGACTGGACGCGACAGCCGATTGATCCTGGCTGGCTAAGCCAAGACCGCCCGTTTGAGATGAATCCAGAGCCAAAGAGGTTATGTCTAACAGGGATAACGACAGCAGACCCCTGCTTCGACGCGGCCCCCAGGATCTCCATCTCCACCCGTACGGGTCTCCGCGCACGGCACAAACACGCGGGTGGCATTTTACTACTCGCCATCCTTCTTTTTGGATGGAGAGCCCGCTTCGACATGCCACGTCATCGCTTGCGGCGGATAGTTAGGGATACGGGCCATCATTTGCACACCTCCACCTCTCGGACTTACTTGTCCGTCCACAGTCCATTGGCTGCCATTCCTCACGTCGCCCCGATCAACTAGCCCAGGCGCTGCCCACACTATTCAACCGGTTACGACGTCAGGCCCGCCACCAATCTACCATGGACGTACCCATAAGTCCCTATTAGTAGTGATGTGTCAATATTGGCCCATCTGAGGGATAAGGATAGGTAGGGATTAACTTTAGGACAAACTGGCACTGAATCTCCGACCTGCCCCGGTTGTCAGCAACTACATACTTTCGTATGACATCATTGACTTCCGGAGCCGGCAGACAACTCGTTACACGCCTGTCCTGAGATGGCTCAACTGATTGTTTTCGTTCTGCCTGTTTCTACGGTAGAACCAGGCAACTAACAGGCAGTAACCGCGAGAAGGAACACAATCAGTTTTGCCTCGGGTATCTTGGCAACTGTGAGCTCCTCCCGAGGCCCTTTACCATGTTAGTTACCGGGCAGGCAACTACCATAGGGACAAACCCACCACAAGTAGCGACCGGTCGCAAATTTCCCTTGCAGTGGACCCGCCCCCGCCCTAATATTTGTTCGTAGTACTCTCCTTAGCCATACGCATACGCATTGACGCATTAGGAGGTAACTCTGCCTGTAATCACTATGCTGGGCAAGCGGCTTAGCGATCGCAGTAATGTGCCCACTCTGATAAGAATACATTTTGTCACTACCCCTCTTTCCGTGGGTGTCCTAAGAGTCGACTAAGGGATTTGAAGTGTCACTAAGTTGTATTTATCGAAGATGGTGATGGGCAGCAGCATCATCATAGTTGAGTGGCCGTATTACTGCGATCGCTAACCCGCTTGCCCGGCGTGGCGATTATGGGCATTTGCCTCCTATACGCTTAGATAATAGGAGAGGCCTATACACGGTGGAATTTAATCGGTGAACAGGAACCCATTTTTCTAACTCAGTAATCGATGGCGGTCACGTTTATGTAGTACTTAAGTGGAACCAAGTTTTTTTTTTAGCATAATTTTTTTTTATGTTGAAATTAAAGTTTAATACCTCTTTTCAAACTATCAGCCATAGAAACTTAAAACATAAATGAGCAATAACCACTCACATGCTTTAATTTTTTCGATAGACTCTATTCCTATGTAAAATAAGAGCGATGCATGGCTGATAGTTTGAAAAGAGGTATTAAACTTTTCAGACTAAACCATTAGTAGGGTGACAATAAATTTTAATTAAAGTTTAATTTCAACATAAAAATTTGTTATGCTAAAAAAAAACTTGGTTCCACTTAAGTACTACATAAACGTGACCGCCATCAATTACTGAATTAGAAAAATGGGTTCCTGTTCACCGATTAAATTCCACCGTGTATAGAGAGGAGGAGAGGATAAATCCATCAGTGGACTGATTATAGGCTGATGATGTATGTATGATAGGGCATGTCTCTTCGTTGGATTACTTGAACCTCAAGTACATGCCTTGCCAATATGAAAATTTTAGAAGATTGTTCCGTTGGCACCAAGCCGGGGTCTGATGATGGTATCTTGGAGAAATCGGTTTATATATTTTTTAATTTGGTGATTATTTCAAAGAAAAAATAGACCAAGATCATCAACGTCCGAGGTGGGAATCGAATACGTACTCAGCTTTCGCGGTTGATGTCTGTACCGCTCAGCCACTCGCTTAGCAACCACCAGTCAAATTTCTCGGGTATATATAATCTCTTACAAGGCTAGGAGCCTTTGACTATACTCTAAGGGCAAGCAATACATGCATGCACCTTGTTGTTGATATTATAATATTATTACACCATTATTTTTGTACAATCGGGAGAACATCAAAATATGGCTTGACTAGAAGAAAACGTATGCATCGGGGCAATAGAGGGTTAAATTAAACGTTTAAAATTACGTATACGACAATACTACCCTAACTATTGATAATCACGTAAAATTATTTGTGTTCAACATGAAATACATTGCATGCTGCTGGGCTATAAAATACATAATTAATAACTGCAACTCCTTGTTACAAAAGAGCTTATAATGGTTTGAAAAACTATGAAAATTCCGACACATTGTTAAAAGTGTAAAATTTTTCAATATTGCCTTTAATACCAAAACGTCGAATACATTTATGGAATCGCTTGGTTATACGACTATTGGCTATAGTAGCAGTAAATGGTTCTTTAAGAAAATGTTCTCGAAGCTTAGCTTGCAATTTGAGTGGGCTAAGATGCTATCTCTATCAATTATGGCCCATAAAAGGTAATGACTTCATCGTAAATCTTCAGTTTACACGACACCGTTTTACCTGGTGTTGAATAAATGGGGGCGAATTGCTTTGTGCTAATGATGGTTGTTGTTGGTAAATTGCTGGCTGGTAATAAATTAATACCACACCTCGGACATTCGCGATAAAATGTATGAGACAAATGCGTTGGTATGGTACTCGTACAGTTTACGCACGTGCTTTATGCTCTTATCTCACAGAGATGGTAGGATGACCAGTCACCGGGAGTCGAAGCCTCGAAGGCACTAATCAAGTTTCAATGTTCAAAAAACTTTAAATCTTTAATATATTCGCTTACTTAACTACACATGTACAAGTTACAATACAGTTTTCGTGTTTTAATAAAGTAAAGCGTCTGTATCTTACTACCGAGCAATGCCTTAGAGTAACGTTTGTTTTTCTGCGGTAGCATTTTACAGAATCGTCTACCGTTGTTCCACAGTTAAACACAATTTTTATGGAGTTTACTGGAGATTTTCTCCTGCGACTAATAAATATGTGGCAGCGTGGTGACGGCAGTAAGATCACATTTGTAACCACCCTAACTCTTCCCGCTTATCACTGATAATAATAATTAAATACATCCAGATCCTAACTCCTTCTGCAGGTGTTTTAAGAGTCGACTAAGGGATTGAAGTGTTGTGGACCAATCTTTGTCAGAAGATTGATGATGGGCAGCAGCGTCATCATAGTGGACTACTGCGAATGGACATCCGCTTGACCCTCGTGATGATTATGAGCATTTACCTCCTAATGCATCTCACATCATCAGCTTATCTCAGTTCACTGCTGGACGTAGGCCTCACCTACTAACTATGCGTATAGACGCATTAGGAGGCAAACGCCCATAATGACCACGCTGGGCAAGCGGATTGGCGATCGTAGTAATGTGTCCACTATGATGACGCTGCAATCAAATCAATGAATGGTCAGTGACACTTCAATCACTTAGTCGACTCTTACGACTCCCGCGGGAAGAGTTGAGGTGGTGACAAATGTATTCTTACTGCCGTCACCACACGGCAAAGTCCTAATGCATCTATACGCATATTAATAGGAGAAGCCTACCTCCAGCAGTGGACTGGAATAGGCTGATGATGTAATTTGTAATTGATTCTGTACATTATAGTGCCATTTTTATACTTTGGGTCCCAAAAAGGCGTTTAGTAGGCTTCGCTGCTGTAAACACGATAAGCGAGAAGCTTGGTATTACTTGTAAGTTTTCGTAACTCTCATGCCATTAATGTTTTAGTGTTGTTCGACAACTAGTTACCTGGCCCCATAAATATGTGAGCGACGCGACAAGTTTGATGAAACTGTATAATTTAGGCACGTGTTGGCAAGTCCTTCGGGCAATTTGTCCAAGCTGAAACTTTCATCCAACCTTAGAAGACAAACGACAGGGCAATGTCAATGGTGTTACTTAAAGCAAATGAGCAGTTCACAAATTATAACTATAGTATTTAGTTAGCCAATAACCCTACGCCAGCTAGAGAATTGTTTACCCTTAGTTCAAAAACGGGGCGTTTTCACAAACCGTTTTTGAAATCACCTTGGTATTTAATTCGGACAAGTTTGGGCTTGTTCTACTCATGATCACCGTGTACCGAAAATCCATTTAACCTATTAACAATTGATATAACCTGCTTTATTAACGCTATCATGGGTATTTTTAAATATATAGTTTGACAGGTGGTCACGGTACCTAACGTGGGTAAATCTGAGTGTTTCAACCGCCTAATTTTGATGGCATCATTTTTGCCGAAGTTTCTTCGTCATTTGTATAAGGTATCGTGCCTCCTTCAAATGACAAAGTATCACATTGTAACGAATAAAAACTTCGGCAAAAATTATGCCACCGAAACTTTCTGTAAATGGCGGACAACTCACATAATTGTATGAGAAATACCCTAATGATGTTTATTAAATTAATTCAATGCTGCTGGCAAAATAGTATAATATATTATGTAAAGTAAAGCAACAGTTAGCGGTAGCTGTAACCAACCAGTCATTTAAAAAAATAATTGTCGCACCTGCCATTATGGTGAATGCGGCCAGAATCAAAGAACGTTTCTGCCCCAACGCTCGTAAGATAGAATCAAAGACCGGATTATCGTAAAAAGGAATTGAAGTCATTAACACTCGGAGACGGCGATTTTTTAAATCCCTCGATTGAGACTATAAAGAGATCGTATTAGCGACAACGGTTTTAAACTCCTTTTAAGAAATGAAACTGATTAGAAACGTTTTCAAAGTGAAACCACTTTTCATTACGTAAGCAATTAAAAGCAGAGCTTTATTTGAAAATGTAATGAAATTCTCATCTTTAAGAACAGAAGATAACTTAGGTATTCATATACCTTTATTGGGTATGTTTTTTAAACTTAGAACTACTTTTAACAAATACAACTAAGTCAATATAACATTAAAAATAAAATACAACTAATAACCTAAATAGGAATACTATTAGGTTTGTCCCTTTCGGTCTTATAGACAATGATAAAGACCAAAAGGGACATAACATTTATCGGCTTGCTTAATTAGGAGACGTTTATGAAAAAGGGTAGATTTTTATCAAGCACGGAAGCCGCCATTGCCACTCAGTTGTCGCTTAGTGACTAATAGTTATTTATTATACAAGGGGGCAAAGTTGTTGTTTAACTGTCGTGCCAATATTGAGACCTGAGGTAGCGAAAGGTTCCAAAATTGAGCCTCGAGCGTAGTGAGTTGTTTCAAAAACGGGAATCTTGAGCATTGCGAAGGTCTCAAGCAGTGGTCGGATATCCCGGTGCAACACCAGGGGATACCAAGTAGAAAAGTTAATATGGATATGACCTAAAATCCCGGGTTTAGTTTGAAAAAAAAATATAGATCTGATAGGTATACTTAAAACGGCAGCTCAAATTGCGAACATAAACGAAATCTTTGGGCGTTTTCACAAACCGTTGTTCAAAACACTTTTTTTAATTCGGACAAGTTCAGGCTTGTTCGACTCAGGATCACGAGCTCTTTTAATTCTGATAGGTGAAAAAAACTGTCCCACAATTTTCGTATATTTTTAATTTCTTCCATTACGCTATCGCCATACAAAGTCTATAAAAACGATAGCGTAATGGAAAAAAAAAAAACATTTTTGGACACTTTTTTTCTCCTAGTAAGAGCTCGTGATCCTAAGTCGAACAATCCCAAACTTGTCCAAATTAAAAAAAAGTGTTTTGAACAACAGTTTGTGAAAGATGAAGTGTATCTTTACAAATTTGCTCCACTGACATCCGTAGATGTGGAAAGGACTTTTTCGGCGTACAAATGGATTTTAGATGTGAAAAGGAATCGATTGAAAATAGAGAATCTATAGAAAATAATTATATGCTATTTTAACTTATTAGAACCTAGTAAGCCATAATTCTTTCATAAAATACATACAGGGTGGTCGAAACCTTGACGTCAAAAAATTTTTTTTAGATTCCTCACGTCATGAGCTATCAGAATATACCCCATGTACGTTAGCCGATTTTTAGTAGTTTTCGAGTTATGAATTTTTGAAATTTTTTTTTTGAGAAATTCTGGAATGAAGAAGTATATTAATAAAAAAAAAACTATTGGGTTTTTCAACTAGTTTCTTTTTGTAAAAGTATAACTACAAATAAAGCATTTACTGACAAAAAAATTTGCGTCCTCACTTTGATACAAGTATGATAAAAAAATACCAAATTCAACATTTTACGCTAAAAACGCATCAAAATAGCATTAATGTACGTAAATAAAAAAATAAAACATATCCCAGGGAATTTTCGTATTCCAAAGACCGCCCTAGACCTTGAGCCTTCGTAAAAGCAAAAAAAAAGTGATACTTAATGATGAGGATTTTTCGGAGTAGTCGGTCAAATAAACTTAAAAAACGATTTTGTGGAATCCCGTGGTATATCCATATTAGTATAATGTTTGAGGTCATTCACCCCTTGTTGCACCGGGATATCCGACCACTGGTCTCAAGGCACGAGAGTTGAATAAACTTTGCTGCCAAGTGTAATACAACTTTTTTCCCCTCACTATCGCGACTATCGCGAGTAAATATGATTACAAACCTCATCCAAATGTAAATTAACTTTGACCACTCGCACAATTGTCCACATAACAGGTAAGAACATAATCTTAATTCTCGTGTTCTATTAATTTTGAATATACCCGCTGAAAAATTCTTACTGTCAAACTAAGAAATCTGGCATGGTTTCATAAATTGTGGTCCAACTTCGGAGACGGGCAAATTGCCCTTATCGGACCCAATGTTCATAGTTAGTGGTCTATAGTCCAATCTGAAATTTGCAAGCAGCGCTCTGTATTTTCGTTCTCGAATGCAAGCGAGTTCGGGGCTAAGGTTAACCAATTCAAAATGAAATGTTAAGTCAAACGGTTCTTTATTCAAGTAGGAATAAAAAAAATATTCTTATTTCTTACTGCCGTCAACGGCGTCAACACACCTGTGTGTACCTGAGTAAAGATTTTTTTTTTATTTATTTATTTTTATGAAATAAAACTATGAAAACGGATAAACTCGCGTATATTAACTAATTTTAACTTCATTCCGACGTTTCGAACACTTTACAGGGTTCGTGGTCTGCGGATGACTTTGATGCGTGGTTTGTTTATCCGTTTTCATAGTTTTATTTCATGAGTAATCCTCGCGGTAACCGAAGAAAATATTATTTATTTTTATTTTATTTATTTAATAAAGCAACTATTTTCACAGGAGATCTTAATACAATAGTGCCTTAAACTAATAATAATACTGAAATACAATAAATTTAATAAATTACACACACAATAAACGGGTGCGCCAAAGTTCACATAAAATTGAGACTTCGATTATTGGAGGTCCGAAAATGTTTGTTATACAATTTTATATCATGTTCTATATAATGTCTATCATAATAAATATCTGTAATGCTAATGTTAATGTTCATATTATTGATTTAAGTAATGATTTTAAATAATAAAATGAAGCCTAAATAGTCTGCCCCTTTTCCACCTGAAGCAGAGCGCACTCATTAATGGCTCTGTTTAACGTTCATTGCTGACGGCACTCGTAACAGTAAACTTCGTATTAACGCTTTGCCAGCAATGCACATGAAACGGATTCATTGATGTTTCCGCTCGCAATGGAAGGCGGGTATAACAATATTCTGAACTATGTCAACAACATTTACTAGAACGACGATTGGTCGAGGTCGCTGAAAACTGTTGGTTACGTAGTAGGTATAAAATGGTACGTGGTACGTAGTAGCCGTAAATGGTCTGAAACCAAATTACGTTCAAATTATACTCAGTTAGGCCAGGCCCTCTACCACGAAAAGTGATGGGTCGTTCCCGGTAACTTACCCGACACAGTATAGGGAATATTCCCAAATGGAAACTTTCCCCATAGTAAGATTGGGAAATTACTGGTAACGACCCATCGCTAACCACGAACTTCAAAATCCGCTGATTTCGAGGATATGTCTCTGTCACTCTAATGACACCTTCGTTGAAGGGACAGAAATAAATCCATGAAATTCTCGAACTTCGAAGTTCACGGTAGTACACCTGGATCCTGGCCTTCTATCGCGATACCGAAGTTCGCAAATTTTGGGAATGTTTCTCTTGCACCCTAATGACTGTCTTGGGTGAAGGAACAGAAACAAATCCTAGAAATTTACGAATTTCGAAGTTCGCAGTAGAAGGCTTGGATCCTACTGGTCTACTGCGATCTTTGAAATCGTTCATCGGAAGATCAGCGCTGGCTCACGCCAGCAATATGCTGAGATGAGACCATTTCGTGGCACCTTTTCTTTTTCTTTGTATTGTCATATCTACTTTATCCTTTTAATGTATGTAATGTGTGTCACGAATAAATTATTTTCTATTTATATTTCTATCTTTATTTCGATCATCTCTGTCTCTCTGATGACACCTTAGTTGGACTGACAGTGACAGAGAGAGGCCTTCTAATTATCTTGCACTTAACCAATCTACTCGCCTGCAGCATAACAGTACTGCAAGTCGGACGGTCAACTAATTTACCGACCGACCAATCTTTACCTTAAAGGTGCAGAAGTTTGAAACTTTGCGAGCGTTCCCGCAGTTCATTATTTCCAGGGACCTTTTTAAACTTTGAGGTTTCTATTGTGAGTTTAATACAATAGAACGAGATAGGGTATACGAATGAAAAACTTATGTAAGGCTCGAGTTCACCAAATTTTTGTTCGAGGAATTACGCTTACTTTCGGTTAGTAATGTCAAAACTCCATAGTAATTTGACACTAGTACATAACTATTAGGTACTTGAGCTAGTATTTTGGATTTGTAACTATTAATATGATTTCCGCTCAGAATCGCGAGCTCTTTCGATCCTAATAGGAGAAAATTATTGTACTGAGATGTTTTTTACAATCACTTACCATTTTTTTATAAGTAAGTACGTTATGTAGGGCGGGAACGTAAAGGTGCATGCAGACCAAAAGAGCATTCGCTGTTCTATCCCTCATTCTACGAAATCAACGAATCACGTTTCGTGTAACTATCGAATTTCGTAGAGTAGGGAGATAGAACAGCGAATGCTCCTTAGGTCTGCATGCACCTTTATGAAAAGTTCGAAAATATATGTAAATTTTGGGACAACTTTTTTCTCGTATTAGAATCGAAAGAGAGTAGAAACCATATATACAATGCCTATGTTACAAAAAAGTGTGGAAATAACTTTGAAAAAAAAAAAATACCCCACCTACACAGGTCCAATCGTTTTTTCATATTTACTAGTCAAAACGCTGTCTAATTTAATTGGAATTTCCTTGATTTAATAATCGTATCCAAAAAAACATGGAATTTTATCGTCTGATAATTCCGTGGATATAAAAATTAAAACGCCACTTCAGGTATCTATAAATTTTTGGCGATTATTTTTAAACACTCTAAAATACTCGTATTGCCTACACAAATCAAACAAACGACCATTCCAATTTCTTTTTGGATTTTATGATTAACTCAGAAAATAGTTAAAAAGGATTACTAAAGGATACCTATCTTGTAAATATTTGAAAATTCTCTTTTAAATCAGTCCTTTTGCACTATTTTCTATGAAAAATTACACCTGGCTCGTATTCATTGACCGCGAGTATACTTCATAAATAATGTAGGTGAACATTACTGTGACCGCGTTTAGAAGTAAAGTCAATCATCAATTTCCTACTGCGTTATTAGCGGTGATCGATGGTCGCTGCACTTTGACGAATCACCCTGTATATTGCGGGGTTAATTACTGACCATTTAAAACCAGTTGATAAATGTTTCTAATAAAATAGCGCAGCGTGTGATTATTTAGGCTGAAAGCTGTTGTTTTAAACCTAAATACCGTTTTCTACTTTTGTTTTTCATTCACGACCGCCCAGGTTTTGCACAGGTACAAAACTGTGTCTCCAACGAGTGATGACGGCAGTAAGAATGCATTTGTCACCACCCCAACTCTTCTCGCAAGTATCATAAGAGTTTAATAAGGAAATTAAGTGTCACTGGCCATTCTTTGATAGAAGATTAATGATGGGCAGCAGCGTCATCATAGTGGACACATTACTGCGATCTCCAATCCGCTTGCTTAGCGTGGCGATTATAGGCAGCATCGAAATAAGTATTCACTTGTCGATGAATTTAATATTGGAAGGAAGACCCTAGTTAATTGACGTTAAAATTACCACCGCGACTTTTATGTCTGACAATTCGAAGATAATCCAATTTAGAAAGAATAACAATCTATTAGGAACCCCATCATTCGAAATCGTTTAAAAAAATACACTGAAAGCAGTAAACCCAAGTAACAAGTTTTAATTGTGAACGATAAGGCTACATGCACACATTTTATTACTGCTATAAATTCAGCCGCATTTGCATGAGAACTGAGTGCACGTCTACTCCGGCCTTAATGGTTGAACTATTTAAATGTCTCACCCGTATCTTTATTCAATTTCATAACATAGAGAAGAGTTATGATTTAAAGTTCCTGTGAGCGTTCTATAATGAAACTCACGTTCCATTCGTCTTTGGAGGAACATTTTCATGTAGATTCGTAGTATTCGTACCCCTTTTTAGGGTCCCGTAGCCAAAATGGCAAAAACGGAACCCTTATAGATTCGCCATGTCCGTCTGTCCGCCTGTCACAGCCGATTTACTCGGAAACTATTAATGCTACAGAATTGAAATTTGGTAAGAATATGTGTTGTATGAACCGCTACTGAGTTGTAACTGAGAGATATTTTTTTTCGATGAATGAAGGTTTATATGAAACATTTTTATTTAAGTGAACCGTTTTCGAGATATCAGCACTCAAAATCTTAAAAAAATGTCCCCCCCTATATTTTTTTAAACTAAGCGGTATAAAATAAAAATATAATCTTTTCTTTTCTATTATGTTCAATATAGTTCTTTCCTCCCCTACTATTCGGAGAACTACCTGATTTGTGAGCTTCTCTGTCCCACTTAACCCCTTTCATTCTCCTTCCAGTCTTATGAGAACAGTAGATTTATTATTAGATTGTTATTCTTTAGCTAATTAAGTTTTTATGAATATCGAGCCCTCTAACTCTAAATCCTCTAAATACTATACACGGTGCTCGTGAGCATTCCAAAAGATTTTAATGCTGAATTCCTTAGCATATTTAGTTTATTGAATGTTATATAAAATTTCCTGGATTCGGCTTGGTTTCAGAGATATAATAAACCTTTTTTCGAAATAAGTTTTTCGACGTAACTCGTCATAAAACTTCTTTTTGATTACAATGCTACCACAATATGTTCTAATATTACCACACCTTTTGCCTGACAATCAAAAAATAAGAATAGACTTGACAAAAAACCTGTCTCTAAGAAAACATTTAAAAATTAATTTTAACAAATTGTTGTTATGATAAAAAGTATAGGAAATGTTAAAAAGTATTCAAAAAATCTAAAAAAAAGATTTTTTTGTCCACTTTGACATTAGTTCTCATAATATTTTTTGTTTATTTTGATGTCTAGAATGCATAGTTAAAATCTTTCGCAATGCCCGCGAGCACCGTGTATAAATATAAAGTTATAAGCGTCTAAACCCAACGACCCCCTCTAGTATCAAATAGTTAGTAATAATGAATAGGAGCTGTCGAAGATAACGAATATAACAATTATCGTAATACTCGTTATCTTCGTAAAATCTTTGTGTTTCAGTATATGCCGTTTCAGTCAACATGTAAAATACCAAGTACATTACTTACATAACAGAATGAGCAAGCAAAAACCACGACCATCGATCAGTCGCAACACAATAAGCTCTTGTTTATCCGTTCAATCAGTACCAGCTACTCGAATGATTGATTTTTAAAAGTCCGCGCTCGCGGCGGGTGGTACCATTTGACTGCTTTGTCCTGTGGCCGTCTGCAAATGAGGCTGATGAGGTTTTGGATTTGGGTTTGACATGGTGACTCAGATGTTACACTATTAATAGGTCAACCAATGTTTTTCTGCTCTTCTCATCTTACGACACCCACGGGAAGAGTTGAGTTGGTGACAAATGTATCTTACTGTCGTCACCACACGCTTAATGCTTATCGTCGCTATTCCTACAAAAGTCGCTATGTGTTTTATTGCTACTTTACAGAGACACAAAAACTGTTTATTTTGAATCTTGTTCACTCAAAGTAGGCCAATATTTTATTTCGATAAATATGTTCAGTTTAAAATATTTTAATGTTTTTTATAAAAACAAATCTCAGTTCTTTAACGAGAAAAAAATATTACCAATAATTTATCACATACAGTCGACTCTCGTTATTTCAAACCTGCGATAATTCGAACCTCTCTATAATTCGAAGTTATCACGAGTTCCCTAGAAGATCTCTTACTATTTCGAAAAAAATCAATACATTTTTAAATACTTGGTAATTCAAACAAAAAAGTAATAGCTACACAACAAAACCACGCGTTAATTCGAACTCGTGGGCGTCAAACATTCGCGAATTCAAAGTTATGAGATTAAAGAGGCAAGTATCCTACATTTTAGATAAGTTGCACAAGCATTTGTTGTTAATTACAAATTTGTTTGCCACTCAGTTAAGTTATTTTTCCGTTGGTTATGTGTACAGATTAAAAGTTTACGTTAGTTATGAGTCCTAGAAAGTATAGATGCTTGACGATTGCTGAAAAGAAGGACTTAATCGAAAACTAATAATTAATTTACATTACATTTGTACATGTATGTGCTTCTAATTTTTTGATATTGTTAAAAAATGCATTTAATAAAAAATAACAGTTGATTGTTACTTAACACCTCGTAGTTTAATTTTTTCTCCCGAATATTTCCGACCATTTGATATTTCAAACTCTCGATAAATCGTAATATTTGGATAGGTCCTTCGAGTTTCGAATTAACGAGAGGCGACTGTAGCTATTTTTGTTACAGTCGTCCAAAGTCTCTATGTGTCTTATTTGTAACTTGGTTACTCGTAAAATAACTAATTACGAAAATTTACACATCTTTATCATATTCATTACATAGTTATTTTTATGAAAGACCTTCAATAAAACAAAATAAGACATGTTTCAATAATAATAGTGATAGGAACATTTCGCTAAGTGTCGTAAGACGTTGCCTCAAGCATAGTCTACGAACTCGATGTAGTACAAAAATATCGCTATGTGCGGAACAGTACATATCGAGCCAGATTTTTTCTTATTTAATTCATAAAAAATACTCGCTATGTACGGTCGAGGAATTTAATTTCCTACCCATTTCGTACCTTGTCATAGTAGCTATAATATGACAGACCTAGCAGCTTTCATACTGATTGTCACTGTGACAAGGTACGAAATGGGTAGGAAATTAAATTCTTCGACTGTACCTAAAATCACATAACGGGTTCCATTATAATAAAAACAATCATGGTTGTATAAAACAGTCATGTAATTTTTGCACATACTGTTTTTACTAAGAGAATAATGTATGGAAATCACATAGCTAAAATTCACAAATCCGGAATTATTAAAGATAGCCTCACCGCTGTTTTCGGAGCGTAAAGATATTGACATAAAGTTCAAAATAGCGTTAAAATCCAAAAATCAAAAAAAATCACATAGCGACTTTTGTAGACACAGCGACGTTATGTAATTGTGCAATTCCGAAAAATATCCTTTCTAACTAGGTACTGGGTATATTAATAGTTTAATTGGCTAACAAGTAGTTTGCTCTAGTTTCACAAGAGTTCTCTCGCCTACTTTGGTTTCGAAGAACAAACTGAACTGTCTTACTTGGTCGGGTAATTTAACATCCTAAAAACTTCACGAAATTAGAATTTTCCGACCACTTTGCCATGTTGACAGGAAAGTCGTTGGAAAAAAAAACATAGTTAAAGGCATATCTTATAATTAGGGGTCGGAACTTGCAAAACTTTAAAATTGACATATATGGGAACACCAAGAAAAATACGAATATTATTTAAAAATCTATACCCAGTTTTATTCCCTATCTCGGAATCTTCAACTTACAATGTGTGGGTGTGTAGATATGTATATTTTATGGATATGTGCTATGTCAAGTCCACTTGAGAAGTTTTGTTAAAGTTTTGCACCCATAGTTTCGACCCCTACTTATAATGAAAACAGAATGTAATATCACAATTATTTTTTGTGTTACAATGTTAAATTCTGTCTTACCCTCCTGCCGCCCAGACTAAAAAAAATTCCAATGAATTTTGAATTCATAGTGTAGGAAATAGAATAGAATTTGTTTTATTTCAGGAGACCTTTTTATAGGCCTCTGGGCGGCTAGAGGTTACTACTTTCGAAGTGGAATTGGGAGTACCTAAATAAGGCAGCAAATTCAATGCAGCGGTATATAAAACAGTAACGCTTACATTTTTAAAATCTGCCGCCTTTTTCGACTGTCAAAGGTTGTTGGACAGTGTTTGAATGACTAAGTTTCGTAACACGCTGGTCGAGATTGCAATTATTTTTAATAAGCCCTTAACAAATAAAATGTATTTTTTTTGTTTTAAAAAAGGTTTTTGTTTTGTTAAAAAAAAAGAAATCAATGAATCCTTTGCCTATGCCTGATTTAACTTGCAGCCCGTTTTTAGATTTACACACTGTATACGTAGACCCTGAGTCACATAAATCCTTTTTATTTTATCATGCATTCATTGTATCTTGTCAGTGTACGTAATTAACGGCACAGTCACGTGACCGTTTTTTTCGCTGCAACTGTCCGGCCCTCGCATTAATCATCATAACTTATTGTTCTACGTTCATTTGCTGCTATCTGACAGAGGGAAATATTTGCTTTCGGGTCAAGCTTGATTTACGAGAACAGAGACCTTACCGCGAACCACGAACGTGTTGCCTCCCTGTCACACTTATGTTCAGATTCACAAGTGCAAGGGCTCAGGCTGCTACTCCGAACACCGAAGTTCGAAAAAGTGGTCACTCTAACGAAGGTGTCATTAGAGTTGCAGAGAAAAATCCCCAAAATTAGGGGATTTCGGAATCCACGTTAAGGATGCAGAATTTTTAAGTTCAATGCTGAGGTCTTGTTAGTCATTGTCATTAACCTCACCTCTTCAACCTAAGGACATAGGTATTTATGCAGAAAGGAACCAACCCACGTGAATTTGTCATTTAAAAGATTTACTTGTTTATTTTGATTTATGGTGTTAATTAGAATGAAAAATTCTTGTGGGTTGGTTCCCTTTTGCATAAATACGTCCCTATATCAGTTACTTCTGGACAACTGCCTCTCCTTAGTCTATACGTATTGACGTATTAGGAGGTAAGTGCCCATAATCGCCACGCTGGGCAAGCGGGTTGGTGATCGCAGTAGTTTGTCCAAAGTGTGTCTTATTGCACAAAATAGGTACAAAAAAATGTACAAATGGCGGACTTAATGCCTAATGGCATTCTCTACCAGTCAACCATAAGGCCAAACAGAAAACGAATAAAAAGGTGCAAAAGAAGACAAAAGCAATGTTATTGAATCTAAAGTAAACTAATTATATCCATATATATAATTATACAATACGAATACATAAATACAATAGTATAATATACTACTACATATTTCCTACATACATACATACATAATGATAATGATGGACGCTATTTACACTCTTCACTCAGCAGGTGCCTACGCAACATCCGCTTAAACGCAAATTTGCTTGGAGCTTGTCTTATATGAATTCCAGTGACGACAAGCCTGGACGGCTTTGTGATTTATCACTTTTCGTTTATCGGTATCCGATTGCAAAATGGCATCTTGGCTAGGTCACGTCTAATAATATGTATACATTTCGGAACATATGTGGCATAAGGGTCAAAATCGTATACATATTATTAGAGCCGAAAGACTATAGGTAACTATTTGATCAAAGTTTCCAAAATTAAAGTTTCCGATAATTATTTATTATTATTATTAAGAGCCTGTGCTGTCCCACTGCAGGGCAAAGGCCTCCCTCAAATTCTTCCACGTATCCCTATCCCATGGGTCTCCCACCAGTCCTTGTCAAAGGCGTCAAGCTCGTCACGTCATCTCTGGCGCGGTCTACCTTACAAGTTATGGCACTCAACGTGTGGTTAGCTTCTCTTCTTAATCGTTCCCCCATTGCTGAGGATCGTGACTCCACTTGCGGTTTATGAAATGCCTCCAACTGTTTCTATCTGTGGCTCGATGGATCGCGGTGGTAATGGGAAGATCCAGCTGTTCGGATATCTGGTCTGACCATCTCTTGGGTCTTCGTCCTCTAGGTCTTTTGCCCTCAACCTTTCCCGTTACCACTACTTTTTCCAAATTATAGGGGCGTTCTCCATTTTGAGTTTTTTGAGGACCGAGGCGTTTGTGCGGTGGGCTGTCCAAGGAATCCTTAGCATACGGCGCCAACACCACATTTCGAAAGCGTCCTCTGTACTCCATTGGTTAGCTTAGCCCACAGGTTATCCGGCAAAGTTTCCGAAACCAAATAAAAAAAAGTTACTTTCTTAATATCGAAAATACCTACCATAAATGTAATTAAACGGTTAAACTCACGAATATTTAGTCACTACGCGCGATATCGGATATATTTCACGAAAGTTGGAATTCGATATCTACCATACAAACAATTATTATACCTACTTGTAAGACGTTTACTGCCTTATGTACCTACCCATCGCGCAGATTGGAACAGCGTGGAAATTGTCCCGCACGAAAACCGCTGACAGCCCGCAGCTGCGTCCTGACAGCGGTCGCGACAGTCATCTATTACCCAGTCCCGCCCACCCTGTCATTGTTGTTCACACCGCCTGCGTGGAGTATCTCAGATGGACCAGTGTCTTTGAAATGTAGTACCCAAGATTTTGATATTCGTCCAATATTTTGCAGTGTTAGAATTATAACTAACGTGAGACTCAAAAAAATTTAAATATTTATCAAACGGGTTACCCACGTAATTTAAGTCGATAATTGCTCGACATGTTTTGATCCATTTAGAGGATCCACATAATGGACTATTCGTGACCAAAGCCCGATGTGTACTGCGGGCTTGTGCTCTGCTAGAGCGGGTGCTGGCCGCGGGCAGCGCTGGCGGGGCGGCGAAGGAGGAAAACTACCCTCTTTGTCACTTTTGTCGAAAAGCGGGTTGCACACAACACTCACTACGTCACTAGGTAATAAGAGCTAGTCTATACTAATGATCTACTTATCACTTAAATTTCGTTTGATAAATATTTAAAAATATTCTGCAGTATTTCAACACGAAAGTGTTTTTGTTTATATTAGATTGTATCACCGTGCACCGCCCACAATCTCTCTGCTTTGAATTAAGGTTGACTGGTAGAGAATGCCTCATGGCATTAAATATGTTCGCCTTTTGTACGGTAAGTTTTACTTTTGTGCAGTAAAGTGTGAATAAATAAATAAAGTCTTTGATTAGTGGGTGTTGCCAGTGATGACATACGGTACTGAAACGTGGTCACTGACATTGGGCCTAATAAAAAGGCTCAAAGTCACCCAAAGGGACTATGCTGCCGTCCTTTGTCTAAAACCTATCTAACCCACAAATTGTAGTTTTGAGTTATGAGCAAAAAACTTAAAAGTAAATATTTCTAGAAAATCTTAAGATTTATTCCGAACTTCTGTTATAAAAAAAATAAAACTAAATTCAGGCTTACATTGTATGTGCACCATTTTAAAAACGAATGTAATATTTATGAGAAATTACCATTTTTGTGTTTTAGTGTTGCAAAGAATTACAAAAATGCAAGTGATTTTACCTTTAAAACCCCGTTAAGTATACCTTTGCCGTTTTATAGCGTTGCATAATTACCAGTTCATATCTAAATAACGGCTAAGTACTTAACGTGTTTATAGTATTGTTTTTATACTTTGCAGAATACGCAATGCATAGCTTAATAACGACTAAGTCACTTTAATAGTTTATAGTACTTTATGTGTAGGATTACTAGTTAAAAAAAGAATGATATAAACACGCTACTGGACTTTAGCTGTTTTTTAACTATGAAATAACTGTGAAAATCATAGCTAGTTGTATGAATTCCTAAGCATAAAACACGTTACATGACAGATCATTTCCGATAACTAGGTTATAATCTTGTAATGTTATCCAAATGGTTTATTTATTGTTATAGCAAGTCCTCGTTAACCTACACTTTACAAGTAACAATTAAAGGGATTTAATACCTATTTAAAATAAATGAAACAAGACTGTGTATGATAAATCTTTTTAATTCAAATGCGAAATAAAACGAAAAATCAGCCTAAACTTTTTTTATAATTAGAAAACAAAAAACAAAATTACTTCTAGTTCATAAGAATAAAAAAAAATATTGTTTGTGAAAACTTATTTAGTCTTATTAAGTAACATCAGAATTATCAAATTAGTAGATTGCATACCGAGGACAGTAAAGTTAAGTTAATTACAGACCTTGGCCGGAAAAAGTATAAAATCACTTGTTTGTCTGCCTTAACTTCACTTTCGCCCACTTACTTTACAGAAGGGCTAGTATAAATGTAAGCTTATTGTAACATTCACTTTACTGTAGTTAACGTATCGACGGGTCAAATTATGACTGTCGTTTACATAGACCGTAACGTCTACTATCATATTTTCACCCTTGGATATGTTGACTATAAAGTAAAGTAACTGTCAAAATACAACAGATTTAAATGTATACTAGCCCTTCTGGCTTAGATATGTATCTATCTACTAGTCATTACCCGCAACAAAACAATTTATAAAACTTATTTATTATTTCTTCCTTAATTAACAAACGAGATCAATTATAAAACTTCAATACTTAATTATTATCATCTTCAAATCGTCTACCATGCCCGACATTGCCTATTATATGTTATGGATTTACATACATACATACATATTTTAACGCTGTTCAATGCAGGTTGTCTTTCTTCATTTTGATTACAGCAGGAGTCTATCATACATTGGATTCTCGAGCTTATTAAATGCTTGAAATTAAAGACAATAATAAATATTTGCCTATAAAATAAAGCGTGATGGCAAAAAGTGACGTTTTAAGAATAAGTTTAGGAAGTAGTCTGATTAAGTTGTAAAGGCAGCGGGCTTTTCTATAGCCTCATACGGTAAGTGAAAGTCACGGTGTTCACCCTTACCTCTGCCGAAACCTTTATAATATTACATGTAGTTCAACTTACATGGGTTGCTTTGTTTGTATTGCGGCGTTTTACGAGTATTACAGGATTTCCTTTAATACCTAACATATTTCTATAGATATAAACGCGCGCGACAGAGTGACTGTAGTAGAAATTCTATTGTAGATAATTTTGTCGTATATATAATTAACAAACCAACATAATAATATGTATTCTATTAGGTAACCGTCAGGTACAACAATACCTTCAGCGAAGAACTACAACAAAGGGTGTAGCAGGGTAGCCTTGGAAAAAATGCCCCCAGAGGTTTTGGTTTGAAACTATAGTCAAACGATGACTTTTAAAGAGGTAACACCATGCACAAATTTTGGACCCCTCTTACCCACACAAACCCCAATAACTGTGAAACATTTTTATTTTTTTTCCTAAACTATGTTAGTGACGGTTTCTATATTTTGCACTACGGCCTAAAGGTATTATTAAAAAAGACAGCCGTCTAGGACTTCATACCCATACAAATAGTTTATTGTTTGAATGTGAGTAGGTAATAAATATATTCATAAAAAAAAATCAACCTGTATAACAAGTTTGGCTAGAGGTACAATCACCATTTCTTTTTTATATATTGTGTCTACATCTTATCTAGATAATTTGCAACTTTCATGTGCCTAATTAGTCTAGGTGCGTCAATGCGAGATTTTTTTTTTGAATACTATGATGCCTACTACGGCCTCACAATATTATGATGAAAGACTTTCGTCTTCATTATTAAATATTACACAAAATGGTAGTATCAATAACCATTGATGAGTTTAATTTATAATTATTTAGCACCACCTTTTCAAATTGAAATTCCTTGTCGCTGGCGGTTGCTTATTTTTTACTTATAATATTGTAAAACCGTAGTAGGCACTATAGTATTTCAAAAAGATGTTTCGCTGTGATCCACCTAGACTAGGCACATGAAACTTGCATATTATCTAGATACGATGTAGACATATATAAAAAAAATGGTGATTGTACCTACCTCTAGCCAAACTTGTTATACCTGTATAACAAGTATGACTAGAGGTAGGTAGAAAATTAAAGTATTTTTTTTTACTGTTTTTTTAATGTGTATGAAGTCCAAGAAGGCTGTCTTTTTTTGATAATAACTTTAGGCCATAGTATTATATTTGCAAAATTTGGAAACCATCACTAACATAGTTTAGGAGAAAAAAAATAAAACAGTTTTTCAGTTATTGGGGTTTTCGCTGGTTAGTGGGGTAAGACGGGGTCCAAAATTTCTGCATGGTGTTGCCGCTTTAAAAGTCATTGTTTGACTATAGTTTCAAACCAAAACCTCTGGGGGCACTTTTTCCAAGGCTATCCTGCTACACCCTTTAAATGAAAAAGTTGAACATCTAACTAAAATTTTAAAGCTCATCAAAAACGTATTTATGTTTGGTTGACAACAATAAACATTATATTGTCAATAATTATTATATAGTCTTAAATAATAGGCAGAATAACTACTGTACATATAACTTTAATATATTACACACTTACCGTCGCGTTCCAGACATTTTGCGGTGATAAACATGCAGCCGTCACTGATAACTATTCGACTATGGAACTCACTCCCTATTGAATTAAGACGTGCCGAATCGATTGCATCCATCAAAACATTACTTAAGAAACACTATCTGTCACTTCCTTCTTTCACTTCACTTCACTTCATCAGCCTATCTCGGTCCACTGCTGGACGTAGGTCTCTCCTATTAACTATACTATGCGTATAGACGCATTAGGAGGTAAATGCCCATAATCGCCATGCTGGGCAAACGGATTGGCGATCGCAGTAATGTGTCCACTATGACGACGCTGCTGCCCATCATCAATCTTGTATCAAAGTATGGTCAGTGACACTTTAATCCCTTAGTCGACTCTTACGACACCCACGGGAAGAGTTGGGGTGGTGACAAATGTATTCTTACTGCCGTCACCACACGGTCACTTCCTTAGTTTTGAATTATTTATTTATTTTCTCCTTTCATTCCAATTGACTTAAACTAATTATTTCTCATAGTTTCACTATGTGATATATCTGTATTTTTATAAAATGTATATGTATGTCTATGTGTATCTATTTATATATATCATCATCGTCATCATCAGCCTATAATAGTCCACTGCTGGACGTAGGCCTCTCCTATTAACTATGCGTATAGACGCATTAGGAGGTAAATGCCCATAATCGCCACGCTGGGCAAGCGGGTTGGCGATTGCAGTAATGTGTCCAGTATGATGACGCTGCTGCCCATCATCATTTTTTTATCAAATAATGGTCAGTGACACTTCAATCCCTTAGTCGACTCTTACGACACCCGCAGGAGGAGTTGGGGTGGTGACAAATGTATTCTTACTGCCGTCACCACACGGCCTATTTATATATATATATATATATATATTATATATACATATATATGTATTTGTATTTTGTGTTTATTTTTATATTCCATACAAAGGTTGTCTGGAAGAGATCGCTCTTTAGCGATAAGACCGCCTTTTGTTTACCTCTTTCTATAACATGTACTTTTATTATTTGTTTTGTATTTGTCTTTGAGGTGCAATAAAGAGTTATTGTATTGTATAACTACACAACCACGTGCGCGAGCGCCGCACAGTGAACTGCCGGCCACGGCGGTCAGATCTGAGGGGAGGGGTTTTGCACTTTGCGGGGTATTAGCGTAGTATTGTTGATTAGCGTGTTTTTAGTCTTGTAACATTGTTTTTTTTTCTGTAGTTTTCATCCGTTTAAACTAAGTCACTAGGTTTTAGTGTTGTATTTGTAGCCGAAATCGTAATTAAGTTCTTATTAATAAAAGGTTAAGGGACTTTAGCCATGTTTAAGCGTAGAAGCTGTTTTTTAATGTAGTATCAGACAATAAAAGTGCGTAACAAAAAAATAATAATAAAAGGGTAAAAGGACTTAAACGAGGATATAAACAGTTTTTGTCAAGTAACGTGTTTTTAGCTGCGTATCATGCAGTTTAATCATTAAATGAATACAACTGCTAAGTACCTTAACATTACTTATAGCTATGTATTGTAGATTTGCCATTTTATAGTATTGTAATCTATCAACTTATACTGCACTTAGCGGGGTATTTGGATTGAGTATCTCCGTGAATATAAATGATAAAAATATGATTCCAAGACCAGTCGATAGGGTTTTAATTCCTCTTTCAGAATCTTTATTCAATTGAAAACTACTATTTTGCTGCTTAGGACGGTTTTAGGTATAGGACGGCAGTATGCTAGGAGTCTCTCTGCGAGATCTTATTGGAAATGAGGCTATCAGCGGTAGAACCAAAGTCCCTAACATATGTGTAGCTCTCCGAATCATTAAACTTAAGTGACATTGCACGTGGATCCGATGACCGTTGGGGAAAGGTTCTCGAGTGGTGGCCAAGTTGCAGCGTGCGTAGACTACATAGACTGTTGATCTGACGGTCATTGTGGCAATCTTTTGGGGAGGCCTATGTTCAGCAGTGTCCAGTGGTTTTTATTATATATGGTGATTACATATCTATCAGCATTATTTTAGTCGCGCACTATTTTGTCTAGTTTTACCTTTCTAGTAAAATGAATTTAAGTATTTAATTTGCTGGATATACAGTTCGAATTGAACGGTAAAAAAAATATTACGAAATAATTATTGTTTAAATACTAGTCTGATATTGAATAAAAAGTACAAGAAGCATACAATATATTGTAGTATTTTCTTTATTACTCTAAATCTCAACTTTATTTTTTAGTAAGACACATTACTTGTGCATGAAAAGCGTTGGGAATAGTTATGTAAGCGTTGGTTCTTGTTTATGAAGCTAAGTGGTGTTCTCAATTGTTTTACAATAATTATAGCAAACAGTTGTCATCTTCAAACTTACATATTAAAAAAAACATTATAAACATTAGACGTCATATTATACTTAGCAATGTACAAGTTGAAGAATATTCTCAAAATTGCGGGAATATACTTGGAAATTTCAGAGAATTTTCATGAGATATCCCTTCGGTCGTGTTTTAAAACATCGCCACTCGTTTCGAATTTTATGTTTTTTGCATTTGTGTCGTAGGTAATGTACTTTTTCCTTTAGCCTCCGCAGCCTAACTAGATGGTAGTGACCCTTCCTACAAAGTTGGAGGTTCCGGGTTCGAATGCCGGCGAGGGAATTATTTGTGTATTTATTTATCACAAATATTTGTTCCAAACTTTAAATTAACTTACCATTAAGTATGGAAATCGTTTCTGGTCTAGAGCCAACCGTCAATAAGGTTTCTATTTACTTTTTTTCTATTAACATACAGATGTTAATACACTACAAGTAAAACCATTCCCAGCTTATCTTTCCCCGCACATGCCGAAAAATAATCTTTTCCTTTTTCCTTTAAGCCCTCGAACGGAAAACGACACACTTCCTCTGAGTTGGCATCCTTTTAGAGTAATGTATATCCTTAACACAAGAGATGAGTTGGATAAGGCGAGCCTGTTAGTTCTCCGTCGTAACGGGCTGAATCTAGTAAATCTACTTCGATACGTCGGTAAAGCTGGGGGTAGATGCGCGAATTCACACATGCAAATAATTTTTTGTTGGCTCTAATAAAATTTACACATGCAAATAATTTTGGCCGTGTGGTGACGGCAGTAAGAATACATTTGTCACCACCCCAACTCCTCCTGCGGATGTCGTAAGAGTCGACTGAGGGATTGAAGTGTCACTGACCAATATTGGATAAAAGATGGATGATGGGCAGCAGCGTCATCGTAGTGGACACATTACTGCGGTCGCCAATCCGCTTGCCCAGCGTGGCGATTATGGGCATTTACCTTCTAATGCGTCTTTACGCATAATTAATAGGAGAGGCCTACGTCCAGCAGTGGACTATCATAGGCTGATGAAGTGAAGTGAAATAATTTTTTGTTGGCTCTAATAAACTTTATGTTCGGGACTGTTTTAACAGACTAAGTTAGCCCAAACTCAGGCCGTGGGTTTTCTGGCCGGCGACCGGCGACCGACGCGTGTCCGCCGCCGACGACGTTCGAATGTTTTTTCGCGAATATTTGAAGGTGGTTTCTCTGACACGTCGTCGGTTACCCGCTGCCGGCGACGTGTCAGAGAAACCACCCTCAAACATTCGCGAACAAAACATGCTTAGACATATAGGAATAAACGTTACATGCTCTATGAACAAATAATGCTCGTACCGGGATTTGAACCTCTGACTTCGTGAACAGAAAGTATTGCTGAGGCCTATGTCCAGCAGTGGACTATCATAGACTGATGATGACGATGATAAGAATTACTACATAGATTCTACACTGAACAGAAGCATTTCTGGCTGTGAATACGTCAGTTAGTTTTTTTCACTATCAATGTTGCTATGAAAACGTTAGTGCTTACAATACCGTCAAAACAGAGCAAACACCAAAAAGTTACGGTAACAGATATTGTATAAGGATTTGAAAAAATATACCCACCTAAAATATATCTAAAATCATAAGAAATACTTATACCTAAGCTGTGTAGTGTAATCAACTTTTTGACATTGATTTGGATGGCATAATTTTATTTATTTTTGATATAGTATTTTAAATTTTTTAGTTTTTTTATTTATCCCTAGTTTTTAATGATTAATGTAAATTAGTATAGGTACCTATAATGTAGGTACAGATTGACATGTAAAACAATTTTCATTTTGTGATTAAATTATATTTTAAATAACTAAGCTATTCAATCAGCGTCAAATGCTTAAAGTAATTATGTGACCCATACTTCCCATGAAACTTTAAAAAAAATGTGCTTGGTCTTAAATTTTTTGACAGTAGTGTATACCCAGCTTTCAAGTAAACTGTGAAGCTATAACTCCTACGTTCTGATGCGATATCTCCCGGGACGGGGCACAGTTGAACAAATTACATTACAGTCTGTCGATTTAAGGAGCGAACGATAAAAGTTTGAGAACCGCTTGCGGAGGTAAAGGGGTGATATGCGACGAATCGTAAATCACAATTTAAAGATAGTGAAATCCAATGGTAATGGAAAAAGTGATAAGTTTGAAGTATGGTTATAGTGGGAAGTTGGGAAAAGTTAGGAAAGCGTTTACTTTGCGTTTATTGACGTTGGACTAGTGGCCGATAAACTTACAATATTCTGGCCCCAATTTCACCACCTTGACAAGTGCTACAAATGTAAATTTACTGTTTCCCAATCGGGGACGTCTATAGGCTACAGTTACGGCTTACCGCTTATCGAAAAATCCGTGCGTTTGTTTGCCACCAACGTAAAATGTAGTGCAGGAACTTTAATAAATCAGCAGTAAATAACTACCTTTAAATTGCGAAGCAAAATTACGATTGTTACAAAAAACACGACAATTCTAGCGAAATTCCGACATTATGCCGAACCTCATGTCAAGATTTAATGGAAATTGTACTAAACCTTGCGACAATTGTCACTGGTTTCGGTAAATAAAAAGCAGTTTATTGACGATACAATAACGTTGTAAGGGGTGCCCGTCTCTTCGCATAATGTTCATTGTGCAGAAAATGTTTTGGCCGAAACATTTGGCATATTGTTGAATGGTATAATAATCGTTTCGCCGAATTATTTTTATGCATACACATATTGAAGTCCTAAAGTATGTTTTTCCGAATATTCGTATGCCGATTTTTAAATGATCTAAAATGTAATATTACTAATATTGATTGCCATAAAAAATATTACGCATTACTATTAGAGTGGCTTAAATAACAGCATTAGTCTTTTAAACTAACTTAAACTACATTAATATTAAGTTGTCACGTCTATCAAATGGAATTGGATATTTGTAGATAACCTGATTGCAGAAAAACGAGAGGGGCAGAACCGATACGGTTAAGTTAGGTTAAAACATTAATCTTAGACATTTCACAATACAAATACTAGGTCTGCTCCAGCTGCTAGGAGAAAGACCAAATAAGGAGGACGGGGGGGGCTCGGGGGGCGAAGCCCCCCGCATGAAAAAGAAAAACATTCCAAAATCATGTGATCCACCTGGATAGGTTCGTTAGGTATCTTTTGTCCCTTAGAGCGGAAATAGGAGCCCCGCTAGGGGCTCCGTCGACATGTTGGCGGATCGTATTTCATTTTAGTAGGCGTTATGTTTAGCAGCAATTTTAGAATGTACAATATTAGGATCATCAAACATATGCATGATACAATTTCGGCAAAGGAATCTTAGATACAATAAGCATTAGGATGAATAATGTTTCGGACAGACGACTTTAGGCACAAAAACTTCGACACATGAAAAATATGCGAAGCAATAATTCGGCGAAACAATTTTCGGCGTAAAATTCTTATGCGACATAATATTAGGAACAATACTTTTATGCGTTTCGATATAGACCCCGTTGTAAGTAATAATTTTATGTTGGTGGCAAACAAGCACATGGACCGTTCGATAGTAAGCGGTAGCCGTAGCCTACGGAGGCCTATGACGTCAGTAACAGTGATATTTTACAATTGTCAGACTTGTAATTATGGTGAAATAGGTCACTGGAGTTGGATTAACAGGTTGAAGTTGCAAACAGTTGAAGGGCAGGACACATTGCACGCAGAGCAGGATGCTTAGCCAAGTTGCCAATCTCTTAAGATTAGTAGCGTATCCTAGTTTTCCCTCTTGGTCATTCTTTCATATTAGTGCGACAAAAGCAGTTGCCTTTCGTTTACAATTGACGATTAACTATTGGTAACTTGTCTAAGCACTCAGGTACCGCGAACATCGAAGTTCGCAAATTTCGGGGATTTTTCTCTGTCACTCTAACGACGCCTTCTTTGGAGTGACAGAGATACACCATCAGCATGCGTACGGACGCATTAGGAGGTAAATGCCCATAATCGCCACGCTGGGCTAGCGGATTGGCGATCGCAGTAATGTGTCCACTATGATGACGCTGCTGCCCATCATCAATCGTAATTAAAAATGGCCAGTGACACTTCAATCCCTTAGTTGACTCTTATGACACCCGCAGGAGGAGTTGGGTGGTGACAAATGTATTCTTCCTACCGTCACCACACGGCCAAGTGACAGAGATAAATCTCCGAAATTTGCGAACTTCGATGTTCGCGGTAGCAGGCCAGATGGCCGATGAGCTGTGGGATAAAAAGTACAAAAGCTAATTTCATAGATAATAACCTGATATTACGAGTGTCAGATATAAAAAAGAAGGAAATTCGTGAGCAGAACTGGGTGAGAGCTATCTGCAATGCAGCCGGTTCACTGAACTAATTAGGTGTTCGGTAGTTTTACCTTGTCTAGAGAGCTTGCCTTGCATTTAATTTAAATGTTTGAATAAGTACTTTTCCAATACTGCTCGATTTCACACTCGAAAAAAAAAAAGGCGAATTGAGAACCTCCTCTTTTTTTGATGTCATTTGAAAAGTGACTACCACTTGTCTAAAGGTGCATTTAGACCAAACGCATTCGCTCATTCTATCCCCCACTCTACGAAATCAACGATGTTTTTGAATGATTTTCTGTACTAATATGTATTCTGTGCTGTTGCCGAAAAATTAAAACGGACTTACTTTAAAACTCTCTTGGCCACATGAGTATGAGCGGGATTCATAGAAAGTAAGTCCGTGTGGTAACGACAGGAAGAATAATATTTGTCACCACCCCAACTCTTCCCGTGGCGTGGTTGTCCTAAGAGTCGACTAAGGAATTGAAGTGTCACTGATCATTCTTTGATAGAAGATTATTTGATGACGCTGCTGCCCGTCATCATAGTGGACACATTACTGATACCGCCAATACGCTTGCTCAGCATGGCGATTATGGGCATTTACGTCCTAATGCGTCTATACGCATAGTTAATAGGAGAGGCCTACGTTCAGCAGTGGACTATCATAGGCTGATGATGTGATGATGTGATATTTATTATTTACATACGTAGGTACAACACTGTATACGCATTTGGCGTGGCTTGGTCTTGTTTAGTATTAAATTGTACACAATCTGCATATTGGCCATATTAAAACAATATCTCCTCGTATTAAAATGTGCTTCGTGCAGTTTGGCAGAGCTCTCGAGTTATCTGCAATGCGGCTTCACCGGACTAATTGGGGGAGTCTATTCAACCATTGCTCGAATTTATTCAAGAATTAACAGCATAGTTTCTCTACAGTAGGCACCACTAGATCAAGCAAAAGTATCTACTTAGCGTGTCAATTGTCAAATAAACTCAGTGAAATCCACTGAGTTGTCCGTCTTTAATCGCAGCTTGCAGCTTTCGGGCGTCAAATTTTGTAAGTTCTAAATAGCTCTGCAGGTCCGGATCGTGCGAGACTTTTGGCGGTCGGAACCCGGGAAGCTGGTTACTGGCTGCATGCCCATCCTTCGGCTAGTACTGGTACTTTCCTGGATCCGGCCTCTCTTAGGCTCGCAACTGGCCTGAGACTCGGGGCCGCGGTATGTACCCCTCACTTATGCTGTTGTGGCACAGACGTGGACCGACTGGGACACCACGGACTAAGTTGTCAAAAAAGCGCAGGCCGTATATCCAGACATGCGATGCTTAACGACATAATCCGCAGGTCTCTTGCCACGATCAACATACCTGCTCTTCTTGAGCCTACTGGTATTATTAGAGATGATGGTAAGAGACCTGGGGCCTATTTCTCGAAAGCTTGTAACTTGTAATACAAGCGGAAGTCCTTATCTAATTAATAGTGTCAAAAAGAGACTTCCACTTGTATTACAAGTTACAAGCTTTTCAGAAATAGGCCTCTGATGGTGTATCTTTGGTTCCTTGGAGCTTGGGACGGATGTTGGTATGGGATGTTACTTGCGTAGACACCCTGGCACCGTCCCATCTTCAACGAACTACGTTTAAGGCAGCCGCTGCGGCTGAAAATGCCGAATTTTTAAAACGTAATAAATATAAGGGCCTCGGCAAAGAGTACGATTTTGTATCGTTTGGCTAGAAACTTTAGGTTCTTGGGGCCCCAGCGCACGCAAATTGTTTGCTGAGATCGCGAAACGTCTGGTTGATGTAACTAAAGACCGAAGAGCTGGCGACTTCCTCGCACAACGCATCAGTATGCGCGATGTCGCGCGTAGTGACCAAATACTCGGGAGTTTAACCGTTGAATAGTTATAATAAATAATAAATAAATAAATATCTTGGAACATCTTACACAAATCGCTATGTCCCACGGTGAGCTCAATTAAGGCTTGTGATGTGGATACCAAGCGACTATATGTACAGTTATTATAAATATATAGATAGCTACATTGTACTTAAATACAAAGACAGCCATGACCAAGGAACAAAGTATTAATTATAAATAAATACACAAATAATGCCCTGGCCGGAACCTCCAGCTTCGTAGGAAGGGTCACTACCAACTAGGCTACGGAGGCTGACGGAGTTGAATTCAAATAGCAAAATACATCAATTTCAAGCAGAAACGATTCACCTTTATCAACCTAAGAACCTTACAGTCTCCTCCATCCTTATCTAAGCCTTCCCGAGCTCACACAATACAGGATGTTCAATACAGCACATTGGTTTTATTGCAGTTTCCATTCACTTCAATCTATACCCTGATAACCTGGCCCTCGAGAAAGCATAATACATTTTGGAGCTATCTTACGATGGCTATCGCGGGCTGAATTACGTCAAAACCAGGGACGTATAGGATAATACGGATAAGCCATTGCTAAACCTAAAAGCCGAGCCACGCCAAATGCGTGTGCGCGCGTGTGCGTGGCATGCGCGTTGCGGCGCATGAAATGTCATAGTAGATGGCACACCGTCAAGTCACGTGCACGCCACGCAAGCGGTGTGACATCTAATGTCACATTTCATACGCTACAATGCGTACGTCAGGTTCACGTTTTATAAAGTTACATTATACAAGTTCGCTGTTTGCCTCTCTAACGCACGCACGTATTGGCTAGAAAGAGAGACAAACTGCAAAATTGTAAATTGTAACTTTATAAAACGTGACCCAGGTATGCACGTGCATGTGTTGCATAGGCATCCGGTATGGCTTGGTCTTAAAAAGCAGTAGGCGGGGAACATTGCACGTAGAATCACTAGCTTTCATAACAAGAAATAAAAAAAGTATGTGATTTCGCCGCCCCCGGCGAATAAAATGATAACTGCAAAAACCTAATTTTTCAGGAGAAAATAAAAACATGTTTTTGTCGTTAACTGCATTAATACTAAACGTATGCAAATTATGTAAAGTTCTAACGATAGCTAATTTTTGTAGCATTCTGAAAAAATAGGGTAACCTTTTCTTAAACATACCGAAAAAAAGTTATTTCAAAAACAAAAAGTTAGTCAAAATTTACCATCATCAAGGATATAATAATATCGATTATCATTTTATTCACATTGCGGCTACGCCAACATCAAATATTGCACCATCATGTTATAATTTTATTCAGAGGGTGACCAGGGTGCAAGCTAGTGAGTATAATACTACAATATCACATTATTCCGGTAAATTTAGTGTTAAGGTGGAATGTCACGGTCAGCTAGGCACTACTACGCCAATAGATGGCGTTACAGTGCCTAGCTGGCGCGAATTCTACGTATTTTTATATTTTATGTATGATAATGGAAATATTTTTAATAAGTGATGCGTTTGCCTCAAATAAAGTGCTGTTTCTAATGTGGCCAACAAAATTTCAGAATAGGTTTAATTTACAAAATAAGTTTATTTGAATAAATACGAAACGCTGTCGCGCTTGCGAAGTATGCACACACACATTCAAACCCTTATTCGTTGACGAAACTGATTGCTTATTTCTTCGGAACGTGTTTTGAACTTGAATTAGATTAGTTGGATGACCGTCTGACGCACATTCATGAGGACCAAGGTTCAAATCTCGTAATATCAGGATATATATTTTTTTACTTTATAAGACTTTTTATTTTTTTATTGATACTTTACCTATAATTACAATTATTCCAGTAATGGCTGTGGCCTATCCCACAAATCTTCACAAGCGTACAATTCTACAAAACTGTACAAATTCCCATACAAAATAGTTGTCAACTTTGTAGAATTGTATGCTTGTAAAGTTTTGTGGTACTCGTATTGGCCCCTGAACTAGCCACCTAGGTTTAATTTTGGTAACCTTATATATTTACTTAAAAAGTTTTCAGGTGATGTTATGGCATCCAGTTCCGGTATTTTTTGCATGGTCAATGTGGAATAGACCGAACTAGAAAAAACCGGACCTGGATGACCTAATAGGTGTACAATCAGATTGGGACGGAATCCATTCTATGACTTCAGACAAGTTTTCATATATGTATAGTTATATTATTTGATATTTCTAGTCACTTTAATTATTAGATTCCTTCCCATTCTAATCACGCGCGGAATACATAGATAAAGAAAACAGATCAATTCATAAATTCAGTGTTTTATTTACATCATTTCATATTATTTTTATTTATTCTTTCTGGTTTTCGTTTTTCTGGTTTTATACATGGATATAGGAAGATTGCTTGGCAGACGTGTTGCTTGGAAGTGAGCCTGACACATCTAGACATAATTGTGGCACCTACTATAACAGTAATTGGAGTTCGAGGCCAAAGAAAGTATGAAAATATTGCTACAGTAATAAAATGTTCTTACATTAGTAAATCCTTATTTTCTAAGAACAGGTGTTGAGATATCTTATTTATTGTTAATTTTAATTCTTTAATTTATAGAAATAATATTATTTCCTTATTTTCACGTAAATATAAGATATCTAAATAAAATGTAATTATCCGCAATTATTAGTAACAAAGTTGGTATTGCGCTTGTATCACCTCAGGTGTTAATAACATTTGGTACAGCAATTTAACTACACATAAATTAAAACCCTATTTCTGCATACGTTTAGGAAATTCCAAAATATTACTTTGTAGCGTGCTTTATGTTCACATTTCGTATTCGTAAAATTTTACTTTTCAAAGATACCCCTGATTTCGTACAAAATGACACATATTCGTCAGATAAAAAAAAACATTGTACATAATAATCTTAGTCACATAAAAGCCGAGAGGCCTTTATGAGGCCCAAATAATTAGTAAAAGAAAATGCTTAATTAATATACCTCTTAGAGTATATAACCAACTTTGTTCCAACAAAAATCTGACAAACTCATTTTAAACCTTAAAATAAGCGTCAGTAAGTTCAGGACTCAACACTGATGGACTGGTTATAAAGGACTCTTGCTTGGCTTTTATGGGAGGCCATTCGATTTTTACCCAGGACTCAGGAAGATAAGTGATAAAGAAGACAAATAAAAAATAAAATACAAAAAATGCTCTCATTTTACTTTTCCAAATTTCTTTCCCATCATTTTAACCCGTGATAAGGCAGGGGCTCACTTAGTAATTTAACCATACTGTGTTAATAAATATGGCACGCTGTCGTTTGTGTTCACTGGTAATTCAACTTCTTTTTAGGGTTCCGTAGCCAAAGTGGCAAAAACGGAAACCTTATAGATTCGTCATGTCCGTCTGTCCGTCTGTCACAGCCGATTTACTCGGAAACTATAAATGCTACAGTGATGAAATTTGGTGTGGATATGTGTTGTATAAACCGCTACAGAATTATGATACTATATTGCAAAAAAAATAATTGAGGTTGGGGCCGTCCATACATGTAACTGAGGGATATAATTTTTTTTTTAGATGTAGAGAAGCGTGTGGGGTATCAATAGAAAGGTCTTTAAAAATGATATTAAGGTTCATATATCACATTTTTATCTAAGCGAACGGTTTTCGAAATATCAGCTCTCAAAACCTGAAAAATGTGTCCCCCCCTCTATTTTTTAAATTACGTGGTATAAAATCCTAAAAAATATATATTATGCATAATAATAAACTCTATCAACGATTTTTGGTTTGATGAAATTATCTCTTATAGTTTTTGAGATAGGTTGATTTAACTGTATTTTTAACGATAAATTGATAATGGTACGGAACCCTTCGCGCGCGAGTCCGACTCGCACTTGGCCGGTTTTTAAAATAGGCTTTGAAACGTAGGCTCTTATCATTTTAAGTTCTTTACGATAAAATGTTGTCATATCAGTGTTAGTTTAAAGAAAAGAAAAGTTTTTAGGTATTTACGTGTTTTTAAGATAATCCTAGGTGTGACAGCCATATTAAACAAAAAGGTGTACAAACGTTACAGGGGTATGTAATGTTTTCATTACGAATTATTTTAAATAAAAAAAAATAATGACAAAAAGGTTGTCGAAACCTGAAAACTTTATTTGACAATGACATAAGAGACTTTGACAGATTTGACAGTAACGCATCTGTCGCAGTTTCTTTGGCCTCGAACTCCAATTAGTGGTTTACAAAGAAATACATTTCAGGTTTTTCCTAGTTCTATGTAGTAGGTACTATTATATCTGTCCATATACAGTTTTTATAAAATATCACTAGTGTTGGCAACATGTTTTCTATAAAAGTTTCGTCGGTCATTTGTGACACCTGCTGTTGGCCTTGGATCTGAAATGAGAATACACATTGTCAAAATGGTGTCTGATGATTACTGGAATAAAAAAAACAGTTCAGCTTTATCTAGTTAGATGGTGGTGATCCTGACTGCGAAGTTAGGGAGGGGTTTAAAACAGGTTCAGTGAGTATCTACAAAAAGGTTATATTTTTAAAAGTTGAAGGCCTGGAACTCATCATCCCTCGGGAAACTAACGTTTCCGGTATTTACATTAAAAATATGTTATACTTATAATATATAATTGCTATTTATCTACATGCCAAGATTCCTGGGTTATTCCAATCCGTGGAGCAGTTGTTTCGAAAACAACAAATGTTTTTATTATAATATAAGCATAGTGAAAATATGTAATAAAAAATCGGTTGAAATAGTGGGAGGAAAGATACTCTACCGGACTTACCTTTTGATTTCTCCGTAATATAGTATAATTTCTACAAGGCTTCGCTTACGAGTTTTTCCCGAGCCCGAGTATCGGTGTTTTTTATAGCATTTCCTTGGCGTTTGTGGCTCCATCCTCATGTAAATCACTGTAGATGCCACGCTATAAAATATTTCAAACAATCGTTAGTAATTTAGCGTCAATTCGGATTATACAAACCAAAGTAACCAAATTACTGCCGATGATTTTGAAAGAAAGAGTGACGTTTGAATTTAGTGTTGCCGACGTTGCCGTGCCAAATGGATTTTACGTTCAGTTACACGCGACTATCATTTAGTACGCACATTTATTTTAATAACATTAAATGTAAGAAGTCCACGTAAACGTAACTATTATGTATATATTTTCTATAATAAATGGTATTCTGATACAAAATATAAAAATCAAGCAAATCGATCGAATACGGAATATCATAAAATAGTACGCGGGTTGGCTATTGAGTGGATATATTACCTATATGGCAACATCAGCAACGCTTTCCGTTTGATGCTGTTTGATGGAACAAAATAAAATAACAAACCACGACATGCGTTCGGTTTGACAGAGCGGCAACGCAGCATATGTGGTCAACTGGCAACGTCGCTTTTTAACGCACACATCGAACATACGATTGGTGTATGAGCCGTATGACACTGTCGCCGCCGACCCACACATTGACAAATTTGTATTAAAATAAAGTAGTGTTTTAAGCTATTATTTGACCATTTTTGTTACAGAAATAGAATTTGCCGCAAATAAATATCAAAATGATTGTGGATGGAAGTGGTTTCATTGTAAAACTATGCTCTATTTACCCATATTTGAATAAATCAATTAGTATGAAAAACGAACCACCTTAATCTTTTTTAATAAAGGCTTTTAATCTACATTAAAAATAAAACTGTAATATGGTAATCAGCATTAATTTTATTGAACAATAAAATTGAAATAGTTAAATTTAAACCTAATAAGTAAATTGGCAGTATGATTATTATAATTAATTACTGACCATTACTAAAATTTTATTATTATGATCGGGTGTCTCCTCAATTTTTCTAACATTATTTAATACAGCCATAAGACGTGAAGTCCTTTGTTTATACATTTTGCAGTCAATCCACTTATATAAGTTATATATCAGAAATTACCGCCCAATTGCGAGTCGGACTCGCGCGCCAAGGGTTCCCTACCATTATCAATCTATCATAAAAAATAAATTAGAGGTAAAAAAATGTTTTTAAAGACAAGCTTTTATAGTAAACAATAAAAAGAAAAAATAAACCATTACATTCATAA
This sequence comes from Thaumatotibia leucotreta, assembly GCA_025490895.1. Lineage (NCBI taxonomy): Eukaryota > Metazoa > Arthropoda > Insecta > Lepidoptera > Tortricidae > Thaumatotibia > Thaumatotibia leucotreta. The sequence goes on from JALPQI010013105.1 coordinate 37,586, forward strand.
AATCCACGGTATTGTAAGCCTTACCTAACGAACCACAAAAGGGTTGAATTTAGCTGAACAATAGTGTCGTCAGCAAAAGTATGATATACCTTATAAAAGTTATAAACAAACATTATTTATCTATAAGAAGTTTATTTACATTCTTTCCAAATTAAAATTTTGTCGGAGGCGAGGCCAAAAAAAATGTGCGACAAGCTTTCAATCTGAATATAATATAGATAAACTGCTTATGGATAATGTTTGTTTACACATAAGTACATATATGTATCATACTTTTGCTGATGACACATCTATTGATCAGGTAAACTCAACCCTTTCGTAGTTCGTTACTTGTAATATATTATTCCCCAGTCTATCCATTTCAATTAACGCTTCATTGTTGTAAGGTCTCTTTTCAGTTAATTTGTGCAATCTCTTCAATCTGTAGACTGTCTAAAGACTGAACTCTACACAGAGCTTCTTAGTTATGCTTGTCCAGCAGCGAAACATTTCGAACCTAAATAAACCGGTATGATCGAATGCACTTCCCTGCATCTTATGAACTGTTGACGCCCAGCATAATACCACAGGTAACATTCTTCGTTCCGCTGTGCCGTGACTTTTGATCTGGAACTGCACTGATATGGGTTCTATAATATGAATTGGAATACCATTTCCGTTCGATCGCATTCCCGAATTTTATTCGAACTAATGGAATATCTGTCAGAAGAGTAAGAGAAACGACATTAAAATTCTAATAAACCTGCCTTGGAATACGATTATGCTTGAAGGCTTACCGAAAATGTTATATTTAGAGCATCTGTTTCTGTTAGTCCTAGGAAGACGTCATCGATGACCTATGCATTTGAGAAAGTATATCGCTAACTAACATTAATATCTTTGGATGATCCGGGCCTTCGGCCCTGTGCAAGGCTTGGCCTTCGTCCTTCGCAGGTGGCCTATGGCCATCCGTTTCGTTTTCATGTTACGCTATTTCATTGTGTAGCATGGTAGTGCTGGTCTCTGGCAGCTCGGCCTTCAGCCTCGCGAGCTGTAGCGCCTCGTGCAATCGCTTCGTGCCTGCGTCCTTCGCAAGGGCCAGCTGTCGGGCCAGCGGCCCTCCGATTTGTTTTACAGAAACACTCTTCCGTCGCGTAGCCTGGAAGCACTGGGTTTATAGGGCCTGCGGCCTTCAGCTTCGTTTTCATGTTACATTATTCCATTAGTAGCATGATAGCGCTAAGCTTTGGCCTACAACCCTCTGATTCGCTTGTTTAGTCGGTCCAAAAGAAGGCATGTTTATAAAATGAACCCAAACGTTAATAGCTACATATTATAGTATTGACCCCAAAGTTACGGAAGCATACAAAATCGCCGCCCACCGACTTAGACTGACAGTGTGAGTGGTTCGCGTAGGGCGAGCTGTAAGGCCTGCGGCCCTCTGGCTGATAGACTGACAGCGTGAGTGGTTTGCGTAGGGCGAGCTATAGGGCCTGCGGCCATCCGGCTCATAGACTGCAGGCGTGAGTGGTTCCCGTAGGGCGAGGCTGTCGGGCCTTCGGTTTTCTGGCTGATAGACTGACAGCGTGAGTGGTTCGCGTAGGACGAGCTGTAGGGCCTGCGGCCCTCCAGCTCATATACTGACAGCGTAAGTGGTTCGCGTAGGGCGAGCTGTAGGGCCTGCGGCCCTCTGGCTCATAGACTGCCAGCCTGAGTGGTTCCCGTAGGGCGAGCTGTCGAGCCTTCGATCCTCCGGCTGATAGACTTACAGCGTGAGTGGTTCGCGTAAGGCTAGCCGTCGGGCCTGCGGGCCATCAACTTAGACTGCCAGCGTGAGTGGTTCTCGTAGGGCGAGCTGTCGGGCCTGCGGCCCTCCGGCTGATAGACTGACAGCGTGAGTGGTTCTCGTAGGGCGAGCTGTCGGGCCTGCGGCCCTCCGGCTGATAGACTGACAGCGTGAGTGGTTCGCGTAAGGCTAGCCGTCGGGCCTGCGGGCCATCGACTTAGACTGCCAGCGTGAGTGGTTCCCGTAGGGCGAGCTGTCGGGTCTGCGGTCCTCCGGCTGATAGACTGACAGCGTGAGTGGTTCCCGTAGGGCGAGCTGTCGGGCCTGCGGTCCTCCGGCTGATAGACTGCCAGCGTGAGTGGTTCCCGTAGGGCGAGCTGTCGGGCCTGCGGCCCTCCGGCTGATAGACTGACAGCGTGAGTGGTTCGCGTAAGGCTAGCCGTCGGGCCTGTGGGCCATCGACTTAGACTGCCAGCGTGAGTGGTTCCCGTAGGGCGAGCTGTCGGGTCTGCGGTCCTCCGGCTGATAGACTGACAGCGTGAGTGGTTCCCGTAGGGCGAGCTGTCGGGCCTGCGGTCCTCCGGCTGATAGACTGCCAGCGTGAGTGGTTCCCGTAGGGCGAGCTGTCGGGCCTGCGGCCCTCCGGCTGATAGACTGACAGCTTGAGTGGTTCGCGTAGGGTGAGCCGTCGCGGTGAGCGCCCGGATTCGTTTCTTATTTAGTACACAAACATTACTAGGTACGTTTTAGGAATTTCCCGCGGTACTGTATCTGCCATTGCAATTTTCGATTGTCAAACGTATGTAAATGAAAAGGAAGATAATGCGTTTTAATGTTTCGCACAAATATTTAATCGTTACTAAAGGACGATATCCGAACAGACAGAAGATTTTTAATACGAGAATAAAATGATAACTGCCTGATGTCTTTTTGTTGTAGAATTATTTTCACGCGAATATCATGATACAAGCGTTTATAGTGTAAGGGCTCATAATCATTTTTGATATTATCCTCATAGACGTTTATTCTGGCAATTTAAGAGATCAATAAAATCAAAGAATATTATTGCATTTTTTTTTATCTCCAAAAATAACAGTATAAAAATTACGAAAAAAATTCAACAGATGCATTAGCACCCACAGATTTCAAATATGACATAACACTAAAACCATGGTAATGGCAGTTATCTTAGTATTCGCCGGGGGGCGGCGATTTTTATTACAGTTTTGTCTTAGAACGGCAAACGCCTAACGGGAATTACTACTAAATGGCTTAGCTAACGGGAAACGTCCCGTAGGCCGTCCCAGATACCGCTGGATTGACGAAGCTACCAAAGACCTGACTGCACTCGGGGTACCCAACTGGCGTGAGGTAGCGCAGAACAGAGACGAGTGGCGTTCTTCTGTGTCGGAGGCCAAGATCCTCTTCGGGTCATCGAAGTGTTTGTCTTAGAAACAGAGCGTCTGGAAATATTCTATTAGTCTATGGTCGAAAGTTCGAAACTGTATTTATGCAAGTGTCGATCGGGATCGACCCTATAATTTGATGGTTATCAGAATATTTGGTCGTTCCATACCTAGTTTCTTATTTATTGATATCCTAAGCTTTTGAAATTATACAGTCTGTAAGATAGAAGAGGGTCGTAGTATAATGGGTGTCTATTGCAAAGGAGGAAATAAAAATATTGGAAAGCGAAATACGAGTATCGGAGACACGGGAGTTATATACCTACATAACTATAGATGATAGATGTTTAGCAAAAATGGCTGCGGGATAAATGTTTTTACAGCGTTAAGGATTAATTAAATTTTAAGGAACCGATGACATT
>JALPQI010013106.1:0-36162 GCA_025490895.1 Thaumatotibia leucotreta
AACTGCCACTGTCGATCACGTGGCATATATTTTATTATTTCTATGTACATATAATAATGAAAATGGGTCTGAGGGATCTCACCTCTATGAGAGAGTGTTAAATGAATTCTTACCAGAGTCAAACCCGAAATATAAACTAAAAAAATAAATAAGAATCCGATTCTAAACAACATTCTGTCACAACAAATAAAAGAATAATGAAAATATTATCATTTCATCAACAATATCATCATTGTCAACATTGTCAATATTTTAATGCTTATTTAATGATTTAAATTACTGACATACATCTAAAAATATTATCTCTTCTGTACTAGTGTATATCGACGCTGGAAAGCAAACACGTAGTAACCAACACAAGGTCAAAAAATTTTTTATTGCACTTTCGGAGTCTTCGATTTTTTCCGCGTCGATTGGTGCCATCCGCGTGCCGATATGATGAAAAACAAGGAAATTAGGAACTACAAATTTTCCCATTTTTCTTGAAATGTATTCTCCAAACACGTAGTAAGTAGCAAAAAAACCTCTGTTATTTAAATCAAAGCATTTACAGCACTTAAAACTGCCCGTTGTTCTGACGACGATGCTGGTTACTACGTGTTTGCCGCTCATAGATTTGAAAGTGTTGCAGTTACGCCATTTGGCAGGAAATAATATTTTGGCTAGCAGTATCAAATTAGAGAATCTTGTCTTTTACTGCGTTTACAAGGATCACGTAAAGCTAGCTACTTAATAATTACTTCACTTTTGTAGGGTGTAGGGGCTTAGATTCGCGCGCCTTAAAACGTTTTAAGGCTGGGTCACACCAGATGCGTGTACGTGCACGTGCACGTGCGCGTTGCGTGGCGTGCACGGCACCCATGTCACACCGAGAGCTGCGCACGCAGAGCTGTGCACGCAGAGCTGTAGAGCTGTGCACGCAACGGTGGCGCACGCTGCAGCACCGCTGCGTGACTAGCCGCCATTTTGTTTTGCGTCCGTCTTGATCAATTCATTATGTTCGATTGCAGTTCGTCTGATGAAAAAGAAGCCCTACTGCTTCTCTTTTCATGGCAAATAACGACAAAAAAAGACCCTGGGTTCACCAAATCAATGCGGGCAGGCAAAAATACGGTGAATTTTATAACCTGTACCGCGAACTGGAATCACATGAGGGCCGTTTTTTTGGTATTTCCATATGTCGAGGGGCTTATTTGAAGAGCTTCATGATTTATTGAACCCTTGTATCATTAAAAATACTGCTTGACAACTGACTGAAAGATTGTGTAATTATTGCAATACAAAATAATTCACTGCACGATAATCTTTAAGTTAAACATGGAAAATAAACAAGACAAATAATATAGCACCGTATTAATCAACATTCCCTGTCCTACTATTAACTTAATAATATAATTTCTTTGTGTTTTTATAAAACTTAAGAATGCATTCGTATTTGCGTAGAGGTTCAATATGTTTTCCTATTTATTTGGCATTCGATTACAAAAACCATAAATACAAGAGAGCTGCACAGTAGCTGCGCAGCACCAAGCAATGCGTGACCCAACCTGTTCGGTTCGCCGTCTCGTAGGGAACGCCGGTAAATACTACGTCATCACTGCGCTCATCGTAGCGACGTTGCCGCTCCGCTGCGTGAGCGCGTGCACGCAGCACGCAACCGGTTTTGTCTCGACGGAGCTGCGTTACGTGACGTGCACGTGCACGTGCACGCCACGCAAGCGGTGTGCCATCTAATATGACATTTACATAAGCTACAACGCGCACGCCACGCAACGCGCACGTGCACGTGCACGTACACGCATCTGGTGTGACCCAGCCTTTAACGTGGCAGTCGCCGCCATTGCGCATACGCTTACGACGTCACTCAGTGCGGTCCGCGGAGCGAAAGTGAGTCGAAGTGTTTGGAATTTTGAAACATTATAACGAGAATTTTGCCTAAAGTGATTACTGATTAAAATAAAAAAATTAAAACGGATAAACGCACGTATATTCATTAAATTTAACTTCATTCCGACGTTTCGAACACTTTATAGGGGTTCGTGGTCTGCGGGCGACTGACAATCGAGGAAATTTGATAGATCTACTTACATCAAAATAAGAATGATAAGTACAAAACTACCCACAAAGAATATACTAAACCACAGACATTTTAAGGGATGTAGATATTACAAATATTGCAAATGAAGCTAGTTATTCATTATAAGTATTTTCAAAATGAAGACAAAAACAAAATAAATAATCTACGCCGGTTCTATCCCTACACCTCTGACCTGAGAAGAAATCCCTTCTTTTGTATGATTGTATTGTTAGGAAGGTATCCCAATTTTGGGACCGGCTAGAAACTCAGCGGGACACATCTATTAAAAAAACATTTGTAGTACTTCTTAAGATCCACATGCACTAAACCGAAACATACATATTATTTACATACATACGTATTTCTTATTTGTAAAAATTGCCTGTACTAAAAAGCTCAATACCGTCGTACCCATTAGTCTCACGGTCTATGCGAGCCTGTCTGCTCCTTTATTAGATGAACTATAGGATCCCAAGCTGGTGATAGTGATAAGCTTATTGTTTCTATCCTATTAAAATTTGAATATTTCATTATCACAATGACCTCGCCAAGTGCGAGTCAGACTCGCGCGCGAAGGGTTCCGTACCATTATCATTAAAAAATACAGTTAAATCAACCTATCTCAAAACCTATAAGAGATAATTTAATCAAACTTAAAATCGTTGATAGAGTTTATTAATACGCAATATTTTTTTTTTTTGAATTTTATAGCACGTAGTTTAAAAAATAGAGGGGGGGACACATTTTTCAGACTTTGACAGCTGATATCTCAAAAACGGTTAGCTTAAATAAAAATGTGATATATAAACCTTTATATCATTTTCATTTCAGACCTTTCTATTGATACCTCACACGCTTATATACAACTAAAAAAAAATTCTATCCCTCAGTTACATGTATGGAGGGCCCCAACCCCAATTATTTTTTTTACAATATAGTATCACAATTTTGTAGCGGTCCATAAAACACATATCATTACCAAATTTCATCACTGTAGCATTTATAGATTCTGAGTAAATCGGCTGTGACAGACGGACAGACGGACAGACGGACATGACGAATCTATAAGGGTTCCGTTTTTGCCATTTTGGCTACGGAACCCTAATATTGTCTGTGGTTAAGTAAATTTTTCTTTGTGGGTAGTTTTTGTACTTATCTTTCTTATTTTGTTTGTTCGAAACATCGGGATGAAGTTCAATTTAATTAGTATACTATCCGTTTCTATACTTTTATTTCATGAGCAATCATCTCAGTAACCGAAGAAAATATTAAAGTGATTAATTTTATTAACAATGTTAGTTTTTTATTTTTTTTATTTGGACGTATTCAAAGTAGGCTTTTCTTTTGTTAGTATAGGTATATTATACAAAGTTAACGTTGTGTTTATATTATAATAATTAACTACATGATTACCTATTAATGAAGATAACTGATACTGCAGATATAGACTGAGCAAAAGTAGTATAAAGATAGAATGACATACTTTTTTAGTCGTTTCTTCTGTCCAGCGTGGACGTTTCTTTATTATTTAATAGGATCTCATTATGTTTTCTATATGTAGGAACCAAGTTCATATTGCGTTTATATTATTATAAATAATATAATAATTTATCTTCATGGTTATGAATAAATGATTGATACTTTAGATACAAGATAAACAACTAAAAAATGTTATCAGTCTCAAACGTGCTAGATAGAAGTACTTATAGATTTTTTAGTTGTTTATCTTGTTTAAACTGGGCTCAATTATGTTATACTTTGCTAAAACTATACATTTTATAAAAAACTAATTATGATTTTTCAAGATAAAGGTATACTTATACGTTTCGTTTTTAATTTAATTATTTCATTTTTGATTATTACACTTCAAGTGGTTTGATTTTCGTATTTAATTCCTTTAAGTCTCTTCTCATTTTTAACGAAACATTTGAAAAGTCGTGTGTTTTGTTTCGCGATTCCATTAAAGTCACTTTAAAAGTCATCCTAAAAATGTTGGCAATACATTTAATGCATTTGAAAATACTTACAATACGAAAACAAATAGTGTTACAGCACTGGGCTCATTGAAATTATCTAAAGCATGTGGTTTAACACTTTATTACCGTTACTTTTAGTAAACTTAAAGTGGGTTACTGCGGTTTTGCTATCCACAAAAACGATAGAAAAATGCTATTTCATACATTTGTTGACGTCGGTTACTACGTGTTTGCTAACTGTAAAAAAACAACCAAAACGTAGTAACCCACATAACTCCACTTGTAATAACTTATGGTGAAATTTATTTAAATGAAATTAAAGACAAAAAAAATGTGGATATTGTGTCCAATTTTTAATAAGATGTGTCCATAAATACGAAAGTTATGATTTTTTTTTCAAAACTCGGGAGGTTTTTTGGCTCTGGTGAACAATTTCATTTTTGTGGGTTACTACGTGTTTGCTTTTCGCCGTCGATATATACATTAAATACGTGTGTCCTATTACATTAAATACAAATTACCTAGGCTAAATTATATGGGTTGCATTATTTATTGCGACTATTTCAAATCATGTTACTATTTTTTGCGTCGTATACCTACATATCTAATATATACCTGTCTACAATGAAGTCGGACTTTATTTTCAAACCTGTAGAATTTATTTACATGAATTAAATCTAACTAATCTGTAATGTAACTAACCTAACCTAGAGTCTGGCTAACGAAAGCTGAGAATGAGAAATGGCGGCAAATTAATAAAATATAGAGTATGGTATCACTGGGTTGCACCCCGAAAATCAGTCTTGATACTTGTAATATATTTAAAACTTAAAATTATTTTGTTAAATTACCTGTATTTATTACAATCCAAATTAATATTATATATATATATGTACATAACGTAGCTGTTCCATGCAACTTTGTCTGCATGACACAATGCAATGTGATGTAGGTATTGTAGGTACCTACTACTCTAAATGATGACCCATGTTATTAAATGGATCCCATATCAAATTTTAAGCAAATCTGTTTAGTTATTTTCAAGTTATATCATAGATTCGACAACACCAAGTTAGTTTTAACTTTTTACATACATATTATGTACCTATTTTGTGGTTAGTTTTAACTTTTCACATACATATGTATGTAAAAAGTTAAAACTAGCTTGGTAATGTGTCGAACCTATGATATAACTTGAAAACAACTAAACAGATTGGCTTAAAATTTGATATGTTTTTCAGCTCTTCATATCATTATAGTCTTTATACCATAATATGGCCGAAAAACAGAGTGATTTTCACACTTGGATATAACACTTTTATATGTCTATACATAGGTATAGGTAATATTAGTAACGATTTGTAAATTGTATCGTCGCAGAATGGGTGTAATCATGATTAAAACTACCTATAAAATTGTCCATTACGACACAAGTGCGAAAAACGTGAAATTCTAAACGAGTGGCGATTTTTTAAAACACGACCGATAGGGAGTGTTTTAAATCGACACAAGTTACGAATTTCGTTATTGCACGTGTCTCGGACGACGTTTTTTAGTACAGATGGCCCTCTGAAGTTTTGAACCTGACTTAAAATGACCCACTTCTCACACTAGAGCCTAAAAAATGCACCATCTGTACTAAAAAAATATAATTCTGCCGGTGTGTGTATTTTTAATAAATAGGAAACGAAATTTTATATTTTTTATTCAGAATAATTAAAGTCAGACTTAAAAAACTCATACAATGATTCATACTATTTGTGCCATAACACATAAATCACATAATAAACTCATCTAATGCAGTTTTTATGACATTGTCTCTTTCGCTGTACTTATCTTCCACATGAATGACATGGTCAGTCATTGATTTCCGATCAGAGGCAGTTATACTCGCGAACTTTTTTTCATTCTTCTCCAACTCGCATAACTTTTCTACCGTATTTTTGACAGCGTTAACTCCTTCAACCTCTCCCAGACCTTCTGGTAAAAAAAACAAATGACCATATTAAATCAACCTAACATAAATACAAACTGAAATCTATTATAGTCGATAGTATATTAGATAATGAGTACAAGAAAATTTATTGAATAAAGGTAAGTATCAAAATGGTACTACGTACTAACCTAGGAACACTGATATCGTGTGTAAACACTCATGTTTTTCCTTTTAAGCGATGATTTTCTCCTCTTGTTTTTCTTTATATTTACTTGTTATAGTACGCAGCAGCTTACGAAAATTACTTTTCATAGTATTTTTCATCATAAACACCTTAAAACGTTGCAATTGTGGAAAGCGAGCAATGGGTGTCAAGTCGAACGAAAGACAGAACATGACGTTTGACAATTCAGCTTGTGATGCCATATGAAAAGTTCCGTAAAAAACTCATTCTCAGCTTTCGTTAGCCAGACTCTATCTCTACGATTGGCCCTTAAAAAGATACCGCAAGATTGTTTACCTTTTTTTAAACACCAAACCAAACAGAGTACAGGATGTGCTATCCACGAATTATTTAACTGAATTGCTATTGACAAACCATATAACCGATACAATTGCATTGTTGCACAATTGCACATGCACATTCTGTTGTTTACTGTCCGGAGCAGCGGTGAGGAAAATTGACTTTTACTTGCAGAACGCTTCTTGAAAAGCACTTTCTTTTTCACATCACCATACGTAGGATATTTAGGGCATGAATAGGTAGTGAAGTGACGTACAGCGTACAACAGCCATCAGATATATCGGAATCGACACGGTGCTCAAAACTTTCAATAGAGGCCTGCTCAGATATTTGCCGTTGGGTTGGAAAACTTCTAAAGCGGCAGCCACGTACCGGAAGGCGCAGCGTGGACAGGCCTCCCTACTAGGTGGAATGATGGCCTGGGGAAAAAGCAGGAGTCCGCTATATGCGGGTGACGCAGGACCGGTCATTGTGGCAATCTTTGGGGGAGGCCTATGTTCAGCAGTGGACGTGTTTCGGCTGATATGATGATGATAGGTATATTTAAACGCGACTGTAGCAAAATAATTCATCGGCCAAAAATTATGTGGAATATGTATGCTGCGATGTCAGCCTATTGCACATAATGAATAAAATACATAATTTATTAGCTCATGTTCATCAATTATTTCTATGGTCATTTTTTAAGGCAAATTAAACACGTTCCAATTTGATTTGGCATCCCTTTTTTGTGCATGTCCGTTTTTTTTGATAATTGCCTTCTTAATGAAAATGTCTACTAAGAACCGAATTATTGGACATTATCAACATAATCAATTAATGCACTAAGAATTTTCTATGAACACATGAATATAGGTAGTATCGACATTTTAATTATCGATATGCAATCTCAATAACTTGCCCGAGTTAGCACACATCACTCATTCGAATTTTCTTTTTTCTTATGTTAATCGGCATTTGTTTTTTTAATTTGTAACAATATTGATTCCATTTTTAATTTTTTTCTTGTTTTCTCACAATTAATAAGAAAAACAATGCCACACGATATCAAAAATATTCGGTTGAATCCCTAACTTCGCTCGGGATACCTATATGATAATGATAATTTTCGCATTCAAATCAAAATTTGGTTAATATCTTCGTATCTCTTGCCTAATAATCAATTGGTATGATACTGCGTTTATCGGCTGTAAATAAATACCCTAAAGCAAATATACAGTGTGTTAACATGATGCAGGCTTTTATTTGAACCGAGGATTGAGATGCAGATTCTTAGACAAACCATGTGCATTATTTGTTTAAAAATCCTAATTTTAAAAGTAATTAACTTTCTAAGAAAAGTTAATTGAGAAGCAATGTACTTCAAAATAAATCGTTAATTGGCACTTGACAATGACAGATCGCAGCCACTCGCAACGTTTGACAACTAAGCAGTACACGCGTTGCATTGATCGTTCGAACGAAATAAAAATAATTGTACAGTTAATTTAAATATTTGTCAACTCTTAATACTTGAAAACGATTGCCAGTAATGCGTATTATTACCCATTTTCGTAAAAGCCTGGGTCATGGTAACACACTGTATGTACCTACTTCGGTTTCGGCTGCCAACGGTTAACGAAAGTTGTATTTCGAAGATTGATAACTGATAAGTCAAACCCGAAAAGTCGACGAAACCAATTTTTTTAATACAAGCGCAGTGACACACATGTAAGGTTGATACGTACATTTAAATTTCGGTTTATCGGGTTGGACCACACAACCCTCGTATAGTCACACACAATAACAACAAAACAATTAGGTCAGCCCTAAAATGGTGTCGCCACGGTGCCGGCTCGTTATGTCAGAGTTACCGAAATGCAGTGTGGCCCACATTCCCGTGCATTGCGGAAACAATCGACGCGCGAGGTAAACAAAGATGTTCCGCCACGTTTGTCATACGCACCCTACTGAGATTGTGACCGTCGCCTTTCTAGTCTCTAGCTATTTTACACTCCTCCGCTTTCTTTGCAAGTAAATCATATAAATTGTCAGACTGATTTTCATCGCTAGCGCGCTCGGCACTAGGAAACTCTCGGAGATAATGTAGTGTGTGAATATTAAAAAATGACACACGTTTTGAAACAGTCTTTATAAATGTAGATACGTATGTACTGTCTAAATTTCATGTATCTTATAAGCAATCAACGCCTGCTCGTAAATTATGCGTATATTTGATATCCCACTAAATATATCTGACTCCATATACGACACAATACTTAACGCTGGAACTCAACCCTTTTTGTAAAATAATGTTTCACTTATTTTTTGTCTTTTGCTATAAGTTGTGTTAACTGCCCGCTTAGCACAAAGAAAATCTTGCTTCTAAGCGAAAGCAAGACGTAAAATTGTATACAACCCACGTACAGTAATTTGTAAAACACCAAGCCGCATATTTATCGTACGAATGTTTGACCTGTTGCTATACTTAAAACAGGCTGCTGTAATAGAATAAAATAAAATAACATTATTACTTAGCAAGCTAAAAATATAATAGGTATAGAAGCCCAACTTCAACATTTCGCAAAAAATAAACAAGCGGCCACTACAAAGCAACAACAATAGCACCATTAGCAGATGTCATCGTGCGTGCGACAAACAAAAGCGAAGGAAGAGATAAAACAGCCAACAATGTCCGAGTCTCAATCATATCAGCACTACCTGTTCCAGTAACCGGCCTTCCCTCGCCCAAAATGGTCGCATTCTATACACTCCTTCTCATCCCTGTGTTGGTAGCTTCAGAACATTCTGGAGCCTACTCCTCGCCTCAATACGCGAAGAAAATGTATCCGAGTTTCGACACAAACGCGCTTTTACCTAATGAGAAGCCTCCATTGCCGTTTAAGAGGCAGATGGAGTTTGAGAGTGCGAACGATACGGCGCAATACGCGAGGTCGTCGTTCTTAGATTCGGCGGGGTCGTTCCTGAGTGGTGCAAGTGGGCAGTTTGTGAAGAACCTTGCGAAGGATTTCATTGCTCGCTCGACTGGTAGCAGCCAGGTTGGTTTTGACTGCGTCTCGCAGGTTCGTATCGCACTTTTTTCTAATTTGCACGCTTACAACTTTCTTATGCAGACGCTGCATCTCCGCTTCCGGATGGGGCAACAGTGTAAAAGAAACAGTGCTACCTACACACAAGATGTTTTGGCAGCCACTGAAAAGAGACTGAGAGACTCACATGTTAGGACAAGGACATGTTGAGCAACATTTTACTAGGACGAGTCACGAAATCGCGAATAAATTGAATATTTCTTACTTTTTATAGAGTTAGCGGAAAATTGCGTTATTTTTGGCAAAAACAAAGGCAAGACTGCAAAATTGATTAAAACATAACTGTTTATTCATTTTATTTTAATTAAATCGCTAATACTGGTAATTATGGAAGTATGTGCAAAACTCGAGGAATCCAAACTTAATAACCAAAATTGATTCATAAATCATTCATTGGCTGTGTGGTGACGGCAGTAAGAATACGTTTGTCACCATAACCACCCAACTCTTCCCGCGGGTGTCGTAAGAGTCGACTAAGGGTCACTCGTTGATAGAAGATTGATGATAGGCAGCAACGTCATCATAATAGTGGACACACTAGACTGCGATCGCCAATCCGCTTGCCCGGCGTGGTGATTATGGCCATTTACTTCCTAATGTGTATAATATATACGCAATAAGGCCATTAAGCATACGCATAGTTAATAGGAGACCGGCTTACGTCCAGCAGTAGATTGAGATACTTACGATGATAATGATTTGGCGAATCATTCAATACATTTTGGAGTTATGTCCATATTATTGCGAGAATAAAGCCGATTTAGCCAATCTTTGCCCAGGGAGTATTTTGAATCTCTCTCACTGATTTTTCGTCGCCGAAACGTGTGACCCTGCATGTCATATTTGCCAGACTCATAGAATATGATTGTAAATATAATTAAACGGATAAACTCATGTGTATTTAGTCCATACGCGCGACATATTTCGGAGAGCCTAGGTCTCCATTATCAAGTACTGAGCCCTAGACTGACTAATGGAGACCTATGCTCTTCGTAGACATGACGTGTAGTGGTGACTAAATGGGTGAATCAACTTTTTTCTGTCTGTTATTGCCATGGTCCCATGATTACGGTATCCTGAGTTATGCTAGTTATATGTTAAATTATGCTACTTAAACTATGCAAATATACATTTTTCTGGTCTGGAAATATACTTGTTTTTATATCGAAATTCAAGTTACTTATCTAAGAGGTAAAATTAAATGTTACAGAATAATCTTTTAGTTGGTAATGGATTATTACTTGACATCGATAAGTCGATAAAATAGTTTGTTCAATCCCTCTGACAGTTAGATCTTCGCTATGAAAATTCCGCTCCTTGGTTATTTATAAACCTTACGGTATTGAATATATTGCTTGACTTCCCAAGTGAGTCATCTGAAATCTCCTAATGAGTATTTCACAGGAGATGACGTAATACAAGTTTACATACAACAGCCATGATTCATACAACCCCATTAAAAGGGATGCTTTAGGGCACTTAGTGTAAGTGTGGTCTGAGTGCCGAGCGACAGCGGCGCGTGTAGCGTAGCGAGTGGCGGCGCGTTAGGGTGCGGCCCCATTGAGGCGGAGAGTAGCGGAGATGTGCAAAATTGGCCAATGAGACCGCTTGACAGTGTTTCGAATTAAGATTTGAAGAATGTAATTGGTCAATTTTTCACATCTCCACTCCTCTCCGCCTCAGTGTAGCCGCACCCTAAGTGTCCAAGACGCATTCTACGACAAAGTCCACCGATGTCTCGTACAACAATGATTTTTCTCAAAATTGTGGATTTATTGAAGTTCTCTTTCGTGACGAGAGTAGTCAAACATTTCTCAAAAAATCTAAGTATTTTAGCTAAAAACATACACGCGTTTGTACGGAACAGCCCATGGAATTTTCCCCAAGGGACTTAATTTGGACGGCGTGAACTCACGTCTACTCGCGAACTTCAAAATTTCGAGGAATTGTCATTGTCACTCAAACGAAGGCTTCATCAGATATACAGAAACAAAAGCACGAAATTTGCTTATTTTAAAGTTGCGATAGGGCCGCAGGCCACGCAGATACGTTAGAATTTGTTCCACATAGACGCCCCGCCGCATGCTTCGCTACCCGCCCCACTTATGTCCACTCAGTTTGCACCACAGCTTGCAGGCCACTCTAGAACCTTGTCAAAACGACAATTACAACGAAGTTACTTAGAATTTGATTTCATGCGTCACTTTGACAAGGTTCCCGAGTGGTTCCGATTTGACTGTAGACCTCATTGCTGCAATTTACTGTCTCAGGTCCTGAGCTTGAACCTGACAAACCTGGTGATCCTCATCGTGCTGAAGGCTCTCATCCTGGCGGCTGGCTTCTTCGGCGCCGGAGCGTGGAAGGGTGGCCATCACTACGCCAGGAGTCTTGACGGTATATTCAGACCAAGAGATTTAGAAGGTGAAGACACATTTATCAGCATGCGTACGCATTTTGTCTATAGAAAATGTTTAATATGGGACCGCGTCCAGCAGTGTTATTCACTAAGGAAACCGCCTTGTTGTCAGCGCTGTGTCAGCGCTGGGGCAGCGTCGAGCCTGAAAATGGCATTCACTAATGTATTTTAAACGACACTAGTGCTCGGCGACGAATGCGGCGTGAGCTGGAACTACACTGCGTCGAGAGTTTGACGTTTAATGTACGAACTTCGTATTCTCTAACGGAAAACAGCGACGAACTCGTCCACAACTTCACTCACGGCCTCGATTCCTAATGTCAAATAAAACAGCTAGGATTTTAGACAAGGCTGCCTCGACGTCGAGCTCGTTGACGAACGCAGCGTCGAATGTGTGAATAAGAGAATAGCATAGCAGCTTTCCGGACGCGTACGCATGCTTACACGTTTCATACTAAACGGCCAATTTCATTAGATAAAATGCGTACGCATTATGATATATTTGTCTTTATAGCCAAACGAGCGAATGCTCATTCCCCCCACTCTACGAAATTATCGAATTTCGACGAATTACGTTTTGTGTAGCGAACGAATTTCGTAGAGTGGGGATAGAAGAGCATTGGCTCGTTTGGTATACGAACCTTTATACGAATGCAGAATGCCATCTTGGCCTGCTGTTTCATCATTCGAATAAAATATATCTGTCAGATAAATGTTAGTTGTCCCTATCCTTACGTATGTCTGGGGAAAAGGATAGTGATAATTCTATTTGACGTATAATTTGTTCAGGAATTTGGAAACGGGTAATGTTTGTTTACGTTTTTTTCGTTTTCTACTCGCGCACATAATACATTAGTAATGTCTATGTGAGTCTATTTTCTATGTAATGTAACATTACATAGAAAATAGACTACCTATTTGGATCAAAATTCTTTTCGTTGTCTTGTTTCATACCACTCTGTCACGCTTTTATTGCTGTTTCGCCTCAGTAGGTATATGTACAATGAGCCACTTCTCGCCTAAAAAGTACACCATCTGTACTAAAAAATATATTATAATTTATAACCAACCTAACCGACATCAAAAGGTGTTCAATTAAACAAGCTTAACAAGATGTTATAGAACGTAAAAACAGCTTCTGGGAATTCGGTTCAAATCCACTTACTATAATCCGTCCCAGTCTTCCGCAAAATGACCACCACAATGACCATCAATCGATTAATCTCTATAATGACCATCTGCCTAGTCCGTTATCACCACACGGCCACTTTCATCGTAATTGTGAAACTATCAATGGTCTTCGCACATTATAACAACATTAACAATTCAACAGGGACTCGTCTTTATATGCCAAATATTGAAATTTAAGCCCTGTGTAATTTTTTTCATCATTATCAGCCTATGTTAGTCCGCTGCTGGACGTAGGCCTTTCCTATTTACTATGCGTATAGACGTATTAGGAGGTAAATGGCCATAATCGCCACGTTGGGCAAGCGGATTGGCGATCGCAGTAATGTGTCCACTCAATCTTGTAAAATGGTCAGTGGCACTTCAATCCCTTAGTCGACTCTTACGACACCCGCAGGAGGAGTTGGGGTGGTGACAAATGTATTCTAACTGCCGTCACCACACGGGAATTTTTTTCATCGGTCTTTATTTTCAAGGCTACACAATTTATGCAGTGTGTTTCCATGACCCGGGCTTTCACTAAAATGGGTAATAATGCGCATTACTAGCAATCGTTTTCAAGTATTAACATTTGACAAATACTTAATTAAATTGACTGTACAATTAATGTTATTTCCTCCGAATGATCAATGTAACGCGTGTACTGCTTAGTTGTAAAACGTTGTGACTTGTGAGTGGCTGCGATCTGTCATTGTCAAGTGCAAATTAATGATTCATTTTGAAGTACATTGCTTCTCAATTAACTTTTCTTACAAGGAGGTCAAAAAATAAGTGTATTTGAGACTCAGAAAGGCCACGTACCGGAAGACGCAGCGTGGGTAGGCCCCCCACAAGGTGGACCGATGACCTGGTGAAGGTCGCAGGAGTCCGTTGGATGCGGGTGGTGCAGAACCGGTCATTATGGCAATCTTTGGGGGAGGCCTATGTTCAGCAGTGGACGTCTTTTGGCTGATATGATGATGATGATGAGTGTACTACGCGTGGTACACTAAAGGTCACTTTAACCCATTCATTGCTGACGCCCCATATTTTTAATTATCACGCAGCGCCGCCGCCTTCTACGCGACGACGCGAATTCGCGTCCACGGCATCACGTTAACATTTCAATGGACGCGAATTCGCGTCCACGGCATTAGGTTATATTATCACACTTCAAGGACGCGAATTCGCGTCTGCGGCATTAGGTTATTTCACACTTGAAGGACGCTAATTCGCGTCCTCGGCATCTTGTTTACGTATACACAGGACGCGAATTCGCGTCTTCGGCATCCGAGATAAGAATTATGAAAATTACAAATGCATTGAATCCAGAAACCAGCGACGGTATAATATTATCCTCCATAAATAAAATAACATTTTGGTATCAGCTTTTAAGTACAGTTGATTTCTAGCAAAAAAAAAGAAATAACTCGAGGACGCGAATTTGCGTCCTCGGCATCACGTTTACGCATACATAGGACGCGAATTCGCGTCTTCGGCATTGAATGGGTTAAAATTAAACCTAGAGTATATGACATAGGGCTTACTTTTCAATATTCGGCATAGGCACGCATAGAGTCGAGTCACCGTTGAGTTGTTATAATATGCTTTATCCTTAACCTTACTAACTAACGTATTGTACCTTTACCGTATTGATAATTTCTAGGAATCTATTATGGGCGAAGAATTTTTGGCATGAGACATTGAATTAGCTTCTTGCTACCACTTAGTGTTCGGTACTAGTTTTCCGAAGAAGAAATAGTAGGTAATTGTAAAATATTGGATGTCATATACCAAAGATTTGTTTTATATTACTTACCTACGAGTATTTAATAATACTTTTGATTATACAGGGTGTCTCCGGGGTCGTGATCCCAACTGTGAAAAACGTGTTAAGGTGGTCTTTCTGAACAAGGTTTCCCGTGGGACATATAAGAACAAACTTACTTTTTTACGACTAGTAAAGTGCCAGTTATTAATATGTATACGTTTCTCCATACTAATCTTTTCCCAATGTGTTTACATAATTATGAAACGAGACTCGAAATTATGAACACTTCCGCATCGGTCGGTACGAAATCAGTAAATTTTTTTGCGCGTTCATATTTGTTCCATGGGAAACCTTGTTCAGAAACACCCAGTATAATACTGCTTTCAGATAATGTGTATATTTTAGAGACTTCGATATGAGTTCGATATCGTCGGCTGACAACCAAAATTCACTATAAAAACTGTCACTAGGTACTCGTAAAAACCATTTATGTCAGTAGGTACTGAAGCGGAACTGTGATACGAGCTTAATATCAAGTAGGTATTTCTTACTTAGCGAGTTGGTTGTCAACCGACGATATGTGGTACCTACTTATATGCAGATGTGGTTGGACTCATCCCCTGATGGGGTTGTCGTGTCCGAAAGTAATCCCATTCTCTGGATTAAATGGCCGCCACGTTTGGCTGACCGGCTTTTGTTACTTAGAAACGTTTATTCAATGTATATAGTGAGCCAAAAGTGAATTATATCAATCATGCTTACTCATTTGGTCCATTTGGAACGTTATGGGTCAAGAGCAAAAAAACATAGTAAGGGGCCAATGAAAACAAAAATCACGATCGATTACATTATGTTACGGAAGTCAGTCATACAAACAATATTTAAGAAAGTTTTCAGTTTTAAAGCAACTCTGAAAACAACACGGAGTAGTTTTATTTGCAGTTACATTTACGCTACTCCAGGAATAATTTTACACACACAATGCATATGTGTTGCAAAAACCTCATAACTCACGGTTCTCGATTTAAACTTCCCAGACAATTCCAACGTGTCATACATAACTGAAGATGAGATCCTTCTATACCTGAGCTACTTAGCGGCGCAACAGACCCAAGACTATGGCTGCCTGTACCGACTCTCTTGCAAGAAGCCTAAACAAGCTGCTTTATACTCCTCGGGGGCGGAGATTCTGCTGCAGGGAGCGAAATTACTGCGAGGGTAAGTAGACCTGGACCTTTAGATCTTGAACATCGAAAAAAGTGGTGGCTGGTTGGTTGTCCCTCGGTAATTGACTGCGACAAAGATCCAGGACTACTGAACTGATGGACGCTGGTATACCGGCTGTCTTACAGGAAGCCTAAACAAGCTGCTTTATACTCTTTGGGGCGGAGATTCAGCTACAGGGACCGAGGTAGCTGCTAGGGTAAGCACATATGGCTGATACCCATAGTAGTAGCAACCTTTAGACCTTGAACGTCGAAGAAAGTGGTGGCTGGTTGCTTGTCCGTTGGTAATTGGCTGCGCCATAGATCCTGGACTACTGATGGACGCTTGTACGAATTGTCTTGTAAGAACCCTAAACAAGCTGCTTTATACTCTTTGGGGGCGGAGATCCTGCTACAGGGACTGAGGTAGCTGCGAGGGTAAGTACATATGGCTGATACCCATTGTAGTAACAACCTTTAGACCTTGAACGTCGAAAAAGTGGTGGCTGGTTGGTGGTCCTTGGTAATTGGCTGCGCCATAGATCCTGAACTACTGATGAATGCTTGTACGAACTGTCTTGTAAGAAGACTAAACAAGCTTCTTTATACTCCACGGGGGTGGACATTCTGCTTCAGGGAGCGAAATTACTGCGAGGATAAATACATATGGCTGATACTTAGTAGCAACAACCGTTAGACATTCAACGTCGAAGAAAGTGGTGGCCGGCTGGTTGTCCCTTGGTAATTGGCTGCGACAAAGATCCAGGACTACTGATGGACGTTTGTACGGGCTGTCTTGCAGGAAGCCTAAACAAGCTACTTTATAATCTTCAGGGCGGAGATTCTGCTACAGGGACCGAGGTAGCTGCGAGGGTAAGTGGTCATTTCTCAAATTTTTGGCACCCTCACCTGTAAATACGTTTATGTTAGAACTTTTTTTTAAATATACAATATCTTCATAAATAAATTATCAATACATATTAAAAGACACTTTTTATATAGAGGCCTAATGCTTTTAAATCGATTTATTTGATATTAATTAAATAAATAATAATTGTAACTAAGTTTTGTCGTTCACCTTCCGTGTCCAAACGCGAAGTACTCATGTTTCGAGTTGTTAAAAGTACACAAATTGTTAACTTTACTTACCTTTCTTACTGTATTCTATTTGCATATATCCTAAACTTTTAAAACTAGACAATCAGATAATAATATTACACGTATGTTCCAAGTTATTTGGCTTTAAAGTTTGTCCAAGGCAGTTTTTGTCGTTCACTAGTCGAGACAAACTCGCAACTACTATGCGATCCCTATCCCACCTCTCCCGCCTCACCCCGCATGAATCGAAGCCGCCAGTTGTCGGCCATCACCTGCAAGCAACAACACGTGCTCACTCCGCCGTGATAACAAAATAAAAAATATAACTTATCTTAAACGGGAGTTTGTAATGGGTAAGTAGTCGTTATTCTGTCATTCATAGTTTGGTTATTGTGTGAGATATGGCATTAACTGTAACATATATAACGTAATTCATTGATTACTATTATGTACCTATATATTTAGTTTATTCGTCAAATACATTTTGCGTTTGGACGAAATAACTGCCATTTTGTCGGTCACCTGTGCATCGTTCACCTGGCTAAAATAGGCAAGTGAACGACATTTTGCGACAGGTGAACGACAATAATGATAAATTTACCACTCGTAATAATATTTTTTTATGCCTGAATATATTATTTGTGCGTTAAATGAGAAAAGTATTACTGTTATATCGGTTTAAGCTGCATTTCTCAAAGGATTGTTGCTTTTTTGCTATGTGTGTCCTTCACCTGTCCGATAAAGCCAGGTGAACGACTCAGTGACAGGAAACCGACACGTCGATCACTTGTCATAAGCCAGATAAACCATATAAAAACTAACTTTTTATATTTGGCATACAAAATCTCCAAAATATGATATACCTTTTTATACCTATACAGGGTGGAAAAAGATTTTGGGTCAGTGAGGGCAGCTACCAGATCCCGTGTTGCTACGCGAAAATGGTCTTAGAAGACCTTCCCTCGATTTTAAATTGATGAAGAATGGCGTTTACAGATTTTGAAAAAAACATACAGGGTGCGAGAAAATGGTAATTTTTGACAAACTTTTTTTTGATGCCAATCGATCCTGTTTCTGTTCAGGATCAAAAGCTTGTATGGGACCAAAAAAAATTTTTCGGCTAGAAAAGCCACAAATCGAGATTTAAAATTCTCATACAAATTGTATGAAAATTAAAAATTATTTTATTCACGGTTAATTTTTTTATGCCAATCGATTTCATTCCTATCCATAACCAATTGTTCCCTACGGGTCAACTAATGGCAATGTACAAAAATGCCAAAATTTAAAAAAAACTGTTTTCATACATTTACTATGGAAAAAAAGTGAAACCTTAATTACGTTATCTGTCACGACAATTAGTTGTCCTATGCTAAATGACAATAATACTGTATGAAAACAATAGCAACATTAATAAGCGTGACAGATAATGTAATTATAGTTTAAATTTTTTCCCATAGTAAATGTATGAAGACAGTTTTTTTAAATTATTGTTTTTTTTACGTTGCCGTATGTTCACCTCTAGGAAACTATTGGTACTGGATAAGAATGGAATCGATTGGCATAAAAAAATTAAGCGTGAAAAAAAATATTTTTAATTTTCATACAATTTGTACGGGAATTTTAAATCTCGATTTGCGGCTTTTCTAGCCGAAAATTTTTTTTGGTCCCATACAAGCTTTTGATCCTGAACAGAAACAGGATCGATTGACATCAAAAAAAGAGTTTGTCAAAAATGACCATTTTCTCGCACCCTGTATACTTTTTCCAAAATCTGAAAACACCAATCTTCTTTAATTGGAAATCACGGGAAGGTCTCCTAAGACCATTTTCGCGTAGCTACAGCGGATCTGTTAGCTGCCCTCACTGACCCAAAATCTTTTTCCACCCTGTATAATATATATATCGTTCTCACAGAAAGTGATTCAAGATTTATTTTACTAAATTATGTTGGATTATAATGATGATGGAGACAGGTGAATGATGTCCATAACAGGTGAAAGACCACCAAACTACAGGTGATCGACTACGGACGCAGGTTAGCGACGCTTGTCGTTAACTTGTCAAAGGTGTCATACTAATTTGTACTAATTTGTCGTTAACCTGCTACTGTTGTCGATAACCTGTGTATATTTTATCCTTCACCTGATCATGATGTCGTTCACCTGAATTTTAATCGACCATAACTTCTAAAATAATTGATTGATACCGGTGCCTTTGAAATGTTTGTAATGTTTGAGACGCATTCAAACGACCCCTAGAAAAAAAAATCTAAAAAAGCGATATTTTTAAAACAACAAAACTTTCACCTGTCGGTGCCAAAAATTTGAGAAATGACCAAGTACATATGGCTGATACTCATAGTAGTAACTGCCTTTAGAACTTGTACGTCGAGGAAAGTTGTGGCTGGTTGGTGGTCCGTTGGCAAGTCAAATGTTTTTTTTTATTCAAATTTAAATAGCAAGAAACTCTTTAGAATGGTCTAAGTTACAAAAAAATTAAAACTACTTCCGGTTCTAACCCTACCCTACTGCTAAAAAGAACCGATAAGAAACTTGGCGACACGTTTTAATTTTTGCCACCTCATACCTAGCGCTACTTTTTTTGACAGGAACAGCATCGAATTGGAGCCATACGCCGAGGTGTCAAAGGGGATCAAGCAAGCATCTGCCTGGGGCGAGGAGGGAATGAATTGCGATAGTCGCTACCAGTGTGAAGAATAGACATACATAGTTTGAACCTCCTGCCGCCCAGACAATAAAATTGGCCAGTAAGTTTTCTTGTTTGAAGAGACCTTTTAGTAGGCCGCTGGGCGGCTAGAGCCTTCAGAGCGTAAATCTAAAGGTGCATCTACATTTAGACCAAACGAGCATTCTATCCCCCACTCTACGAAATCAACGACTTTGGACGAATCACGTTTTGCGTAACGACCGAATTTCGTAGAGTGGGGTATAGAATGAGCGAATGTTCGTTTGGTCTAAATGCACCTTAATACGGCCGATAAATTGAAGCCACTTCATCGGCGGTTTGATAATATCGATAGTCATAAAATAAATACATACATTAAATCTTCTTCCAGTTTAGCGTAGGTACAATCAAATCACTGAAATCGTGGAAAAAATATTAATAATTGTATAACGTATGTTCGTAGGTACTATATATATAATATACGTTCTGAAATAAAAAATGTTTCAGTCAAAAATGTAGGACTAAGATACCAAAATTTACATATTTTATAATAATGTCCATGATTTGTAAGGTTCTAAAATAGCATGGATGTTAATAAATACGTAAATGAAACACTACATTGTACAATTTGTAATAAATACTCATACACTCAATAATTTATGGTAGGTACCTACAAATACAAATAATTTATTCGTGGCAAATATAACAAGCATGACAGGACAAAACAAAACAGACAAATTCAACATTTAATATTATACCACGAAATTACTCGTCTCAGAATAATGTCGACCCGAAAGCCAACGCTTATCTTCCGGCGAGCCTATATACTATTATAATATACACAATTTTATGGTAAATATGCCTACATTTCTCAGGAAGTAAGTTTAGTAGTGTTGTTATGTTATTTATAATAATACCTACGTACCACTATTTGCTCAGTTATCATTTTGTAATGATTTAGTCATGTAAATAATAAATGAAAGAATAATAAATTGATTCTTATAATAATAAAAATATTTTATTCACCATCTTAGTATATTTTTAAACATACATTTATGAATAGGTACTAAAATTGAAAAATCATAATCAATGCTATGACCAGTGCTTGGAGCTGTTTGTTGGGTTGGGAGTGAAAATTTAGCTCTTTTAGAAATGACATTTAGAAACATTGAATGATGAAGATAATACGAACATTATTTACAATCCAAACCCGGATTCGGAACTTACATTATTCAGTTGGTCATACGGATTTTATTATAATAAATGTCGCTAAGCGTCCACAGACCCGAATCGTACGCATCGGACGCATCGCATTTAGTATTCTTTGTATAGAAAGTCATACAAGTGCGTCCACTGCTCCGCACCGTACGTATCGTAATATCAGTGGAAGAAATGCGATGCGATGCGTCTGATGCGTACGATACGAACATGTGGAAGCCTGGCTTTCATCTTCTCATTTATGGACATCGCAAATGTTAAGAGAATTTAAACCATTGTTTTATGCGGCAGGGCACCCTGTAATAGGCGGCTAACATTTTATAAATAGGTACTTGAGGTTATAACCAGAAAATTCTGGTATTTAATATTAAACGATAACTTTCAGTGTTTTGCCTACAAAAGTGACATTTTCATAAATCTGTCTACTTATAAATATATATGTATTCCTCGTCCTATTACTGCAAATACTAGCTATGTGCACGTATTAAATACGTATGTTATACGATAATGAACTTAATTATCATGTTATTAATAAATTTGATTCTGCTAAAACGTGCCGATAGCTGGTATTTGCACTAGGACGTTCTATTGCTGTAAGGTGAAATATTACTTTCTTATTCCGCGATGAATTAGTGTAACCCGCTATAATTACTTGCCGCAAAAATAAATACCTACGCAAATAACTATAACAAACCACCACTATTAATATTATACTCGACAAGTGTTTCGCCTCTCAACAAGGCATCATCAGTAGGCTTATGATGGTACCGCGTCTAATCATTTGTCGGCGTTGCAGTCACGTTCTAACAAGTATGCAAGTGCAAAAGTGACGGATAGCAAGATAAATAGTTAAAACGGGACCATCATAACATAAGCCACCAGGAGTTGACGATGTTGTCGGTCTGGTGGTGGTGGTTCGTTATAGTTATTTGCGTACCTATTCATTTTTGCGGCAAGTAATTATAGCAGGTTACACTAATTCACTTATATGTATGTAGTATATCGCGGAATAGCAATTTAAAAGTAATATTTTTCATCCGTAATTATTACGTAATATCTAAAATCAAATTATATTGCGTAATGCAATAACTTTTTCTTTAGACCATACTAGACCGATTCAATTCCAGTGCCAATTTCTTTATCTAATTTATTGTCATTAACGTATTGTAATTTCCATTTATTGTTTAATAGAATCAAATACTAACTATATTATTAAAAGTGATGCAAAGTCATTCAACTTTATGAAAAGTCATATGCTGATAAATTTGAACAGGTTTCAAATAAGTAAACAGAAGAAAAAACATCATTCTGTACATGTTGGTACATTAATTAAACTACGGAATACGTATAAAATAAAACAAAATAATAGCTTTAAAATCATTTGCCTCTTTTTCACGTGTGATACGAAAGGAGTAGAGTTAGTCTAGTGACATCGGTGTTAAGTTAGGTATTAGTATGTACATTACTATAGAGGACGGGAAACGAAAGGTTACAGGCCAAGTAGGTTTATCTGGCCGAAGGAACTGAGGCCAGATAGAGATACGCGGCCTGTAACATTGTTTCTCGCCAAGATTTATATAGTGCTTTTCTAAAACTTGCAATGGAATAAAAAATCGAAAGTGATTTTTACAGTAAGGTACACAAACAAATAAGTCAAAGAACGAAACGAATCTACAAAATAATAAAAAAAAAACAAATTAATACGTCAAATTTTTTTAAAACTATTTGAGATAATCTTTTACCCGGTGACATTGACATTAGTTATTTTTTTTACGGTGAAATGCCAAGATGTTCTGTCACTTTACAAGTTACTTCCGGTATTTTTTTATAGGTTGATTTGTGTAAGATGTCTCAAGATATTTAGTTATATTTATTTTATTTACCTTTTTAAAGCAGGTTCCTTCTGAACGTAGTTATGAAATGCCTTACCATAATATATCAAGTTCAATTATAGAACCAGCGAGATGGTATTTCCTGGTTTAATTTGACGTACGTAATGCCAACATTTCATTGCAAGTTTGAGAAAAATACATTTGCCACCACCTTCTCAGTGTCGTAAGAGTCGGCTAAGGGATTTAAGTGTCACTGTGTATTTATTTATAGAAGATTGATGATGGGCAGCAGCATCGTCATAGTGGACACACTAGTACGATCGCCAACCCGCTCGCCCAGTGTGGCGATTATGGGCGTTTGCCCCCCTAACGCCGCGGCCACGACATCGGTCTAAGGCGACCGGCTTAGCAGAAAACGTATGGTGCTCGGTACCCATATCGGCATCCCGCTCCAACTCATGGATTCGCTCGCCGCTGGTCGCTTTAGACCAATGTCGTGGCCGGGACATAATGCGTTCATACCACAGATGTCATATATACCATAGATCAAGCAAACGTATCTACTTAGCGTGTCAAATGAACTCAGTAAAATCTACTGAGTTGTCCGTCTTTAATCGCAGCTTGCAGCTTTCGGGCGTCAAATTTTGTAAGTTGAAGTGAACAAAAACATTAATAATGCCTCTTTAAGTAATATTAGTTGCAACAACACAAAAAAATATGAATACTCAAGGGCCTGAGACATATTTAAAATCATAGGCAAGTAACAACTTCAGTACAAAATCTGACACGCTCGGCCGCCATACAAGTGAATGAACTTGTTTCTTCTATCCAAATCTTAATCTGTGGTCCATACGCATAGGCTAAGGCCGTTGTCCAGCAGTGATATAGGCTGATGCTATGTTATTGTATAATTATGTGGTTAATTGACATCAGTGTTAAGGCTGTTAAGACGGGGAATTAGAAGCGAGTACGCGCGGCGTCCGTTCGGTAGTGTTGGCGCGCGCGGCTCGGTACTCGGCATACGACACGTAGCCGTCGCCATCCGTGTCGTCCGACTGAAGCGTGCGGTCTACCAGCGCTGCAACATACAACACTCATTCTACTTCAACTTTCGTAAGACATAACCTAAAAAGATAAACGTTTAAAAATAAAATGCATTCATTTCGGATAAATTAATCCATAGCTTGTTAGTGACATACAAGACCTACATAACTATGTTATTACTTAAACTTAAGTGAAGTGAGGACCAGTGCTTAATTAGACCACTGTCCCATCTCTCTACCACTACTTACTCCCAAGAGGCTGTGGCGACTGTCGCGGACCCTGCGGAGCGACGCCGCGCAGCGCTTGCGCAGTGTCGCGTGGAATCCGTCCACCTGCGCGTCCGCGAACATGCCTGATGCGCTACAGTACCGCGGCAACCACAACAGCACTCAGAACGCGTCATTATACTGCTAACGTAAACTAAACTGACGTGTATTCACTACGCGCGACATGTTTCGGAGAGCCTAGCGGCGCGATACGATTCGGCGACCGCATTAGCCGAATGACGCAGTGTAATTTCCGCATAATTATAATCAGTAATGGGCATTTATCCGAGCGTTTCAACCGCCGTGACTTCGGTGCCAAAATTATGAGATACCCATGGAAAACGCGTTATAATGTTGCCACCCAAGTCACGGCGGTTGAAACGCTCTGAGATATGCCCTAATCACAGAAAACACGTTACATACCTATATATGCATCCAGTTCATTTGCTTCAGGCTCTATAGAAGAATCATGATCAGGGTCATGAGCCTCGTGTTCTATTGTGTGATACACTGCCTGAAATATAACAAATAATAATTTTAGTAAAATTTATTATCTACATACCGTAAAACCACCTAACTAGTCTAATTGTAGTCCAGACGCTCCCAGCAATGGTCCCAAACTTAATCGAATATTTTCAATTAGGTGTAATTGTTATAAATATTAATCCGGTGCCTGGTGTGCAGAACTTGATAACTCGAGATATTTGGTACAGGAAAAGGAATTAAATTTATGACAAATAGAGTTTAAATTTCCTCTATTTCAATTTCAAATGGTGAACGTCAGGTTGACAGGACCACGAAAGAATTTTGCCGTGAGAGTTACATTTTTTGTAAAGCTCTCCAATAAAAAACGTATTACTGTCGTAACTTTTTATTGGTAACTCCAATTAGGTTTTCCTGCACATAGTTTAGTCACCCAATCAAAAGTTAGGTCTTACCTTTAATAATTCTAGCCCATCTAGTTTAGAATTTCTGTCAAAATCGTGAGCCGAGAAGTAGTGGAACTCCAGCTCTTCCGGTGTCATCTTCGCAAGAGCTTCAGGAGTCAAGACCTTTGAGTCTTCTTCTATGTGCCTAGAGATACAAGAAATACATAGATTTTATGTAATGTAGATTAGCATATAAATAAATACCATAAAACCACCCAGCTATGGGTCAATACTGCGACTATGGTCGACAATCTCAACTCCTAAATAAGCATCAGTTCCAAGTTCCAACCTTCTTTTTGGCTTTGTTCAAGGTATTTTTTATTATTAATAACGAATCAGTACCGACGTGAAGCGCAAGGATCATATATCCGGAACCGGTTCGCTCTCGGACTACTATAACCACTGAGGCTATAGTACCGCGATGTAGAAAGTAACGGGAACCTACTACATTATTAATCCCATGAGAGTTGCAATGATGAGTAAAAGTACGGACAGTGTAAGACCGCCTGGCGTTCCGCGTGGCGACCGGCGCCCTGAGCTTTCCGGGGCTGAGGGTGTGAAATGGGTTACCGGCCCTCAGGATGTGGGCAACCAGGCGTCTTATGGAAAAAATGCTACTGGAAATAGAAATGTGAAGTTAAGGCGGGACCATCGCATTGGTACATGGAATGTGCGAGGACTGCTCGAGGTCGGGAAGCTTAATATTCTGGAACAAGAACTTGAGCGATGCAAGCTCACCATCACAGGAATTAGCGAGACACATTGGAAGGATAGCGGCCACTTTGACTCAGAGAAACACACTATCTATTTCTCAGGCAATGACAAGAGTATGGAAGATACACAATATTATTTAACATAATAGTATTATTGAAAATTATACTTCTACACTTTACACTAAACCAGAATTTATTTGAGGATAATTGAATATAATCGTAATATCTTATCGATAGTAAACAGACTGCCGGTATAGACATCACTAGTTCGGATACGGAGACTCCATCGCAGATTCTGTTGCTGGGTACGATTGAGAATAAAGATTTTAATTTATCTTTAGTTACCTTATCGATAGTAAACAAACATACTCTACGGTCATCCCTAGTTCAGACGGCCTACCTGCTCGTTACGCTAGACAAGGAGGGAGTTATACTTCGTGCAAAGTATTAGAAAGAGACTTTGTAAAAAGACATCAACGAGTGCACTAGATTTTATGCTTAAACTATTTTTAATTTTAATTGAAAGGACCCCGGGCCTAAAGTATGGAAAATGTGGTTTCAGTCAAATCTTCTGAAATTTTGATATGTTATAGATTTCATTGCCCTGAACAAAAAACTATACGGGTGCTACCACGGTTTCCGGGTCCCTTTCCATGTTCTGCTCGATTTTGTACCAGATAACAAGGTAGTACTTAGTTCTACTTCGGGTCTATTTATTTAAATAATTGACTTTAGTTTGAACCTTTTTTGTGATAATGCTGGTTAGTTAAAGACATAAAACAATTAGCAATCGGTCACAATTAATACTAGACCCCGGTATCGGTGGTGCAAAATGGTAGCTGTCAAGTTCTTAGGGATGGGGTAAAAATATTTGTGATGTCGATAATTAAAGTTACATATCGATATAGCGCTTGTGGCCTAGCGGTAAAACGCACGGCTGCTACGCAGCGGTCGTGAGTTCGATCCCCGGCTCGTACCAATGAGTTTATCAAAAACTTATGTACGAAATATTATTTAATATTCACAAGTGCTTTACGGTGAAGGAAAACATCGTGAGGAAACCTGCATACACCTGCGAAGAAATTCAAGGGTGTATGTGAAGTCCCCAACAAGTACCGGGCCAGCGTTGGGACTACGCAAAATAGGCACGTATGATGTCGAGTTGCGGAAAAAAATGGCCAGATAAAACAACAACAACAACAACATATCGATAATTTTTCTTTACCATAATAATAAGCTAAGACTTTAATTAAACGCACCTATTTATGATATAAACTAGGACTATATAATTACAAAATCAACAAAATATTTATTTAATGTTATGTAACATCGCCATACTTTTTATTGAGGCAATTGTCGATGAACCTTCTGAAGTTTGGGTTTTCGAATTTGGTCTAAAGTATGTTACAACTGACGAAAAAATTAAGCAGATCTCGGTTACAGTTTAATTGGTTTTAATTTTTTTTCTTTTATTATGAGTGTTTTCATACAAGATTGAGTTGCAATGCAAGATATGCAAGATTACAAATATTGGAATGGAATATCCTTTATTAAATAATCAATATTAGTAGAACATATGTTGTTGATTTTCTCTTGATGGCAATTCGACTCCATGTGCTTTTTTATATTCCAACATCTGGAAATGATATGTATTCTGCAAATTGTATATTAAATGTTTTTCATTCATTTTTGAAGTTCAGGGTGTTCACCAAGAAGTGACTCCACTTTCTATTGTATAAAATATTTTTTCTACTCCGGCACTTTTATCTGTCATTTATATAGTCCCGCCAACAAATATAAAAGCTGGACTTACACAATTTCAGAAAAGTCTATATACTCTATTCTTCAAAAACACCCTAGGCTTATAAAGTCGCTAAAATGCAACTGCTAGCAGAGATACCTACTCAATTTACAACAAATCGCAAACCTGACAACTTAACCAACAACTGGATTCATATTGTCTGAAATAATAACGAATCTAAAATAATTGCTACCAACGTAAGGAAAAAAACGCAAGTGTTTTAGAATCGTCACCGGCAGGCAGTAACTGACAGTTTAAAAAAAAAACGTTACCGTGTCTATTACATTCCGTCATTTGTTTTTTCACTGTTATTTTCAGTTTGTGCGGCAATCTTTAAATTTGTTTAAAATTCTTTTTTCATCTTTTTTTGGACTGTGAAGTGAAGAAAATAAATTTAATAATAATAAGATAAGATGGATTATGATGAGGACTTGGTTTTGACACCGGAAGAAATATCGACGGCGGCACAATCAGTTACTGAGAATTTGTTGCCTACAAAATCGCGGCATCTTTACGATCTATGATACTCTCAACATATACCACCAGACAGACATATCTAAATACGCCAAGTTGCTGGCTTTATTGAAAAGAAAGTCAGAAGGTTTTAAGGCGAAAAAATCGAAGACTTTTTTACCAGATGAAATAAAAACATTCATTGAGCAAGCACCTAATCGGAATCATCTATTCAACAAGGTAAATCTATAGTTACATACTTGTTGTTTTATTGTTTTATTAATGCACTAGTATATTCGGTTAATTATGTTATTTAGGTATTCTGTGTATGCAAATATTGTATTTAATTACATTGTAAGGATTTTTAACACCTAGATTCCTATTACTTGTTACAGGTGGCTGTAATTTTTGGAATAATGGGGGCTTGTCGCCGGCAAGAGTTACACGATTTAAAATATTACAATATTATTGATGCCCAGGAAACGCTAGTGGTTCATATAATGAACACCAAGAACCGAATTGATCGCACTTTTACAATAACAGGGAAATATTACCATATCTGCAAAAAGTACATGATTCTTCGCCCAGATAACTGCAACACTTTGAACTTTTTTGTGCGTTATGCTGACGGGAAATGTTTTGCTCAAAATATAGGTAAAATAATTAAAGTATATTTTCATATAACAAACTGTGTTTTATTTTGTGATAATCATTAGTCGTAGAAAAAGTAATGTATGCAACGTTGTTTAACCGAGTCAAAAAATACTCGTGGCGTCTTTATTAACAATTTTCGGCTTCGCCTCAAATTGTTATTTACGCCACTCGCCTTTTTTGACCTCTCTTAAACAACTGTTGCATAAAATACTATTAGGCGAATAGACTCGTAAACACGGCTAAATAATCGAAGACATCGTTGTAAGATGACTTTGACTACCTATATATTGTTTTTATTCAATGTTGTGCAACTCGAAATATAATAAATGTAATAGCGACCAGAGATTTGTATTGTAATAGTAATGATTTATATATTAAATATTAGTTATTATCATAGATTCCAAAAAAGGGATACAAATAAATGGTCCTTGTACATAAAATAAATAATTGTACAAAAACTCGAGTATTTAATGTTAATTATTATCATAGATCCCGGAAAAAGGTATATAAATAAATGGTCCTTGTACAGTAGGGTTCAAAATTGCATGAACAGTTTATGAATGAATTCATTCATAAATTGTCCATGCAATCCTGCCGGCTTAGCACATGATTGGTGCAACAGTATGTCGCCGCGAGATAGATCTCCCGTCCTTCACTAACTATATTAACAAAAGAGGGACGGATAGACTATCTCGCGGCGAGATACAGTCGCGCCAATCATGTGCTAAGCATACTGAACGCCACTGTACATAAAAAAAAATTGTACAATCGAGTATCGATATCGACATCACAAAATGTGTTTACCTATCCCTAAGTAAGAACTTGACAGCTATCATTTTGCACCTCCGATACCGGGGTCTAATTAATACACACACGGGACTCGTTGTTGAACTCAATCGGCGTGTTGTTCATAGATTCTCTGAACGAAATAGCAGATTGCAATTTTTCTTCGTTGTTTTCTGGTAGATATCCGCCGCAGTGCACGAAAAGCAACAGCATTATTACATACGAAGCAATGTCCTCTATTTAAAAGTAGCGCCATATTTTCTAATGTTTGAATGAGTTCATATTTTACAATGTCAAGTATATTATTAAATCACACATTTAGCTATAAACGATAAGTCAATCACGTGCTTATGAAGTTGACATTGTAGACGTTTTATGTCTTTAACTAACCAGCATTATCACAAAAAAGTTTCAAACTAATGTCAATTGTTTAAATAAATAGACCCGAAGTAGAACTAAGTACTACTTTGTTATCTGGTACAAAATCGAGCAGAACATGGAAAGGGACCCGGAAACCGTGGTAGCACCCATAGAGTTTTTTGTTCAGGGCACTGAAATCTATAACATATCAAAATTTCAGAAGATTTGACTGAAACCACATTTTCCATACTTTAGGCCCGGGGTCCTTTATTAAAAATTGCTCACTTGTGAGACGAAATACCATCTTTTTGCACACTAGATGTTTTTCTATTCTTGCTACACAATTTCACGCAACAGTAATGCATTTTGCATGATGTAAATCACGTTAAAACTTTCGTAATTATCTCATGAACGCCGGCCGCAGACTGAAGTTAGCAATGGAGGCGTGGCTCTAATATGGAGTGAATTAACCGTATGCGTGACAGAGGGGGTCGCCCGGCTATGCTACGTCTTGAGGTTATGTTGTCTGTGACCTCGGCTCTGCTATCTCCAACACCGGGGGATGTAGCGGCGAGATCCGACGACGTGACGATGCGCCATCACCAGGTCTGCAGTAGAACGGCTGGGTAAGATTTGGAGAGACAGGAGGGTAACCAAGAATACAAAGGTCAGATTGATGAAATGCCTCGTTTTCCCAATTTTTCTTTATGGAGCCGAAACTTGGTCACTGAAACTACAGGATCGCCGTAAAATCGACGCACTGGAGATGTGGTGCTGGAGACGCCTCCTTAAAATACCGTGGACGGCGTTTCGCACCAATGCTTCCATACTCAAAGAGCTTCACATCAAAGATCGACTTTCGTCAACTGTGCTTCTACGAATACTGAAGTTTTTTGGTCACATCTCCAGAAATGAGGACTCGATGGAAAGACTGGTGGTTCAGGGCCGGGTGGAAGGCAAAAGATCACGCGGACGCTCACCAACTCGCTGGACTGACCTGATTAAACAAGTTACCGATTCAACCATGATCCAATGCACTCGCAACACTTCGGACCGGAAAAAATGGAAGCAAATTGCCAGTAGAGCAGTTCTCGAGAAAGTTCACGACACAACAAACAGCTCTCCAAGTACCCCGTCTGCGCAACCACGACCACTCTGACAAGAGTGTCCGACTAAGAAGAGAGCACGATTAATACACGGTGTTTTTATTGATTTCCGTTAAATGAAAGGGAAACTTATTTAGGTAAAAAATAATCAATTTCTTTAAGAAACTAGTGTCTTAGCTTACTATTATTGAGTTATTAGATATTAAAAAATTAAGTTTAATGAATAATGACTGAACAAGTGTACCGCAACCTGCATCTGTAGTGGTGGTGTTTCTGGTTTAATGGAGTGGAGACTGTCCATGCTGGTACAAAAAACTGTATGCAGTTTGTTAGCAAGAATAAGTACTTCAAAATCCCGTTAGCAAGCGTTTAGATAAAACTACTTACTGTACATCATGAAGTAATTGAGCATCTGACGTGAGTGACTCAGCGCTCCGCGGCGGTCTGTAGTGGTGGTGTTTCTGGTCTACGGGAGACTGCCCGTGCGGGTGGTGCGGACCGGGCCGTAGGGTGTAGACCAGCGTAGACGGCTACATCAATATCTCGCTAAGACAGCAATATACAAGTACTTACTGTACATCGTGAAGTAACTGAGCATCTGACGTGAGTGACTCAGCGCTCCGCGGCGGTCTGTAGTGGTGGTGTTTCTGGTCTACGGGAGACTACCCGTGCGGGTGGTGCGGACCGGGCCGTAGGGCGTAGACCAGCGTAGACAGCTACATCAATATCTCGCTAAGACAGCAATATACAAGTACTTACTGTACATCGTGAAGTAGCTGAGCATCTGACGTGAGTGACTCAGCGCTCCGCGGTGGTCTGTAGTGGTGGTGTTTCTGGTCTACGGGAGACTGCCCGTGCGGGTGGTGAGGACCGCGGCGTAGGGCGTAGACTAGTGAGGATAGGAGCAGTATCGTAAATGCTGGAAATATAATAGAATATAATACATATGTGACGTTCTCTGGGCGCTTACGTCGAGCAGCGTTGTATTTTGTATCCGAACCTACATTGAAAATAAGGTCCCTTTATCCGAATAACGTTACGTATTTATTCATAGACATGATTATAATCAAACAAAAGTTTGTGTATACTATATAAACATACCTGGGATAACAGGGGGCAAGCTATAGGGTTTGATATCGATTAAAAAGATGTCGATATAATTGTAAAATATGTGCTTATTGAACATTATCGATTACAGTACAGAGGTTCGATGTCATATCTGATATCGGGCCTCTTGTATGCAGATGTCATTTTAATCAAAATTACAATTTAAATATTGATATTTTAATATTAATTGTATATTTTGAAAACTAATTTAAAATAAACGCGTAACTACCCGTTTAAACTTATTTTTTATTTTAATTGAAGAGTAAGTACCTAATATTTATTTATGTCGAATAACAGTTTGATGTTGTCATTTACAATAACATCGATATATTTTTAATCGATAAAATATTTTGCTACATCACTTTCGTATAAATGCCCCGAGTTATGTACCTATATAAACAAAACAGAAATAAAAAGCCACGGAATGGTCTCATCTCAGCGTGATGCTGGCTTGAGCCAGCGCTGATCTTCCGATTCATGAACGGATCAGGGGAAAACACGAAGAGTAACCAACACAGAATTTCATAATCATACAAACATAAATTTAAAAAAAAAAAAACAAAAAAAATAATTATCATATTACTAGAAAAAGAATAGACAAAACTGTAGAAAATATAGGTTGTAAATTAGGTGAGAAGTGGTAAAGTTTCCTAAAGATTAGCTACGACTAATAAAATTGCTTCAATAGCTTACCCCTAGAGTATGGACAGCAGAGGCGCCTAGCTTTATAAGATCTTGCACACAATATAACCGGGAAATTCAACCGATGTCTACTGACCGACTGGCTTAAAAGCTATCAGCCCCAAAATTTGAGAAAGTGGGGTCCTACCTCGGCCGTTGGTGATTTATGGTATATGATATCTTCATTTGTAATTTAAATTCAACATGATCACCGGATATCTGACAAATTGTCGTCGTCTAATTGATTAAGGACTGATTTATTAAACCCCAGTTTACAAAACCTGTCAAATAAATGTTAGCTCTGTCCTTTTTTGACTAATGATTTAAGAAAAGGATGGTGATAATTTTAACTAATGGATAGGTTTATTTGACGATTGAAAAATTTGCCCTTAATAAAAGATTAAACAAGGCTACAGTTGCCAAAACAATTGAAGTCGAATCTCGGTCGCAACCCGCACGTGCCGTCAATATTCGCGACAAATAACAAAACAATGAAACAAGATCAACACTGAATGGTACCTGTCTG
This sequence comes from Thaumatotibia leucotreta, assembly GCA_025490895.1. Classification (NCBI taxonomy): domain Eukaryota; kingdom Metazoa; phylum Arthropoda; class Insecta; order Lepidoptera; family Tortricidae; genus Thaumatotibia; species Thaumatotibia leucotreta. Next base: position 33,423 of record JALPQI010013106.1, read on the forward strand.
TAATTTTAACGCCATTGTAGTTGCAATAAAGGGGCAGCTGAGCCCCCATGGGGCAAGGCCCCCGGGGCCTAATGCCCCCGTGGAGACAATATTCACACTTCATTTCACTCCGGCCCATTTCATTTGTCGAATGCGCGTCAAATTAAATGTTTAGTTTGAACGTCAAATTAGCTTATTTTGCATTATGTTAAAGTTTACAAGGCATTGGATACTTTATACCCTATGGCAGTACAAATTAATGAAAATGTAAGTAAACAGATTTCACGCGTCTTTTAATGAATAAAATTTTTAAATCACATTAAACTTGTTTTTATTAATTATGAAAGCAAAATAGTATAAATGTACGTATGTTATTATGTAAGTACATATATTGGGTCATTACCTATGAAATTGGCGTTTTTATGTAGGTACATAGATTTTTTATTATCTAAAGAGTAACTTAGGTTTTTAATTTTGTGTGCTAAGTAATAAAGGTATCTACACACTAATAATTGTTTATTTTTGTTAAGTAATATTCAATAATAAGTTAATAAGCTTTGTTGTCTACTCATGCCATATGCTGCCGGTTCATATGTTTACAATAGCTATACATGTATGATAGCACCTTGTTTTATGAAATAGAGATATACAAATCACGCTTTAATAGCAGTGTCTAATATTACTGGCAAAATTTGTTTTATTTTGATTTTGAAATCAAAAAAATTTACACAAACTTCATTGTATGAAAAATAGACTTTTCTCACAAAGTATATTTATGTAAATTATTTATTGAACACAAAACACAGGTACAAAATATACATAAAACAATTATGAATAGGCACAAAGGCGAAATTATCCTTGTAAGGGATCTGTTATAGCTCTGATTTATTTACAGAAACTAAGTATTTTTATATAAAAAAAAGCATGCAAGTCTGTTTACATTTTCATTAAGTTGGATTGACCCTTATACTTACCACTTACCCTATGGAATAAGTACCTATTACCTACATCTAGAAAACTAATATTATGCCTACTTAAGTGAATTATCATTCAAGGATAGGGTATATGATATATTACCAAAAGTATAAAATATTGTAAGTCACAGTAACAGCACGTAACAGTAGGCCTATCGCGAACTTCGAAATTCGCAAATTTCGCAAGGACAACTGTATGTATACTTATTCCTGTTAAATTATTGCAGGTGAGGTGACTAAATATATACAATTGCAAATAAAAAGCATTCAAAAATATACAATTTTAACGAAAACTACAAAGTACGTTATCACAAAATATCCCTTTTGATCACTTTGATATTAATATTACAATGTCTACTAAATAGGTACTGTATCACTAAAAATCCATTACAAAGTTCTACTTTCAATAGTCGGAATGCATAATTAAATATGACCACCCTCTCTCAGATCGAACAGTTGGTAGAAAGACGAGCCTTTAATCTACCCTCTTTATTATGCTCTACCAATTCACCAGAGTCACTGAACACGGGAAAATAGACCTTGTTTGTATGAGATTAAGGAGTTACGCATGGGATTTGTAAAGTTGCGGACCTGTAGGCGTAATGGAGGACAAATTATGCGCTTGCGTCGACAAGTGCGTGGTCCATATGTCGGGGTGTCTGTCACAAGCGGCGCGGGCGAAGACTGACACACGGACAGTTTGGAAGGACAACAATTTATTTGGGCAATTTCAGTTTTGATTCAAGCTTTTATCGCCCACTAACATTTTCTTTATAGGGTTGTATACATCCTGCGACCATATATAACATGGACGTCGAACGCCAGCTCTAAAATACCCCCAAAAACAATTGTTCAATTGTGTCAAGATGGGCAGGACATAGCGCTTTTCTTAACACCGCGCATATTTCGGCGCAACACCTTTGACAAATGTTTATAGAATATAGCCAATCAAAACTTTGATGGACAAATGACAACTATTTTTAAATGGCGGTTTAAGTTTTGATAGGTTGATATTGAAATTCGTTAGCGTGATGCATTGAAGAGGGGGCGACATTGGCAACTAAAATTCAGGACCGGTTTTGAAAGGCAATTTAGTATGGCGTGCGGCTTCCATGTTTTATTTGTTCGTAGTATACGTCTTTTCGTTTTCTCACTAAAATTTATACGCTTTTTCTAATCCTTTCGCTGATGCATAGAAAGCAGTAGCTGTAGTCATACCACATAAATATCACTTGCCAACTTATGGTAAGAAGCCAGTACGTAAATGTTACTGTTTCTGCACGCAGGGAGGAAAAGACACATGATGAGAAGAAAATTAGTCTAACTTATTTTACAATACGTGAATGGTGAATGGGTTTAGGTTTACATGGAATTAAGGATCGTGTAAGTAATGTGCCTAAATACAGGGTGTTTTTTTTTCGACCGTTCAAATTCTACGTAGTGAATGTGTAGGTCATATTCACCAACTTTTACTATGGGGACAAAGTCGAAATCGCGAAAAAAAAATCAGCTGTTTCATACAAATTGGCGGCATTACGCCGGCCGAAATGTATGAAACAGCTGATTTTTTTTTCGCGATTTCGACTTTGTCCCCATAGTAAAAGTTGGTCAGTATGACCTACACATTCACTACGTAGAATTTGAACGGTCGAAAAAAAAACACCCTGTATAAAAAAAAATATATGTTAGATTGTCGCACATTTCCGCAGGGATCGTGTAAGTAATGTGCCTAAATATAAAAAAATATGCTAGATTGTCGCACATTTCCGCAGGTTACCTTTTGGCTC